>BQNB010014981.1:0-74083 GCA_026074375.1 Tanacetum coccineum
GGTTAGGATGTGCCGAGACGAAAGTCGCTACATGGGATGATCTCGCCTTCAAACTCATTATTCTCAGGTGGAACGTGAAGCAAATTATTTTGCAAAACGTTGATCCATGGTTGAAATTCAAAATAGCACATTCACCTAAGATATAGTAATTGTCGTTAGTGAAAAGTTCACAAGTTGCAAATATGAGTAGTGTTAGCATTTTAACTGATATTTAGCGGTGATTTTGTTTTAAGCTTGGTTTGGAGCTAGTAAAAAGTCGGGGACGATGAATTTATCTTTTTTGGGGCATTCTCGGATCGAAATGCATCTTGTTCGATGATCCCTAACGGTTATGGAAATAACAAAAGTCAGAATATTCTAGGTAATTATTGTAAAAAAATCATAAAAATGGAAAAAGTTTTGAAAAATGGGAAAATGGGGTGTTTTAAAGCTTGTGATTTCTTAACTCTTCCTACAAAAGTCTTTGCTACTTTTCAAAGATTTAGTTTGGGGATGTTTTTGAGGTATTTGGTTTTAGAACATATAATATTGCGCGAGGACACGGCAATTACTTAGTTTGGGGAATTTTGATATGTGAGAAATCACATATCCTTATTATATCCAAAATGGCCCTTAAATGATCAAAATGTGCAAAAATATGCTTGTATTTGTGTATTTTGTTGTTTGTGAATGTGTAGGTACGGATAGTGCAAAAATCACAAGAAAACGGTCAAAACCGGACAAACACGGACACGGGAACGGATAGAGTGCACAAGAGCCGGAAGTTTCTAGCAAAGGTCATCAAAAGTCAACCCTTGGTCAACCCACAAAAAGACAAAACCTTCAAAATCCCAAAAGAGCCCTTAATGTTAAAACAATTTCACCATAAGTCCCTAAACCCTAACACCGTTATCTCCTTTTTATAAAAGAGATAACGGTCGTTATCTCTTATAATTATAAAACCATTTAACCAAACTGGCCCAATACCTTTTATAGACCCGGGCCCAAGTCAACAACCCAAACCCCTGGGTCAAACAAAGTTATAAAAAGGAAAGAAAAGGCGCGGGAAAACCCGTTTTTACTGTTCATCGTCGTTCTCGTTTTACCCTGCTTCAAAAACAAAGGGTAAATCCCAATTGACTACGTGGAACAAAGATTCGAGTAATAAGCCACAGCTCAGCAAAGAAACGTCACCTCGAGAGCTTCTATTGGTCCATTTACACAAAGGGAATGACACGGTGGATTCAAACAAACACACCAAATGATGGGAAATTTACACTAAATCCTTTGTAAAAGAAGCACAAAGCCTCTGACACACGGAATGCCACGCTGGCAATCCGTGTGCTCACACTTTGATCCAACGGATGAGAAAGAGCATCAAATGATTGCAAGAATTGAAGGGCCAAGATTTAGAGATCAAGGAAGAGCGTGTTCAGACCTAGAAACTCCCTCATCTCCTATAAATAGAGCTCATCTCCTCACACATCGTATCTCTTCTTTTTTTTCCAGCTTTTAGTAGTAGCTTAATATAGTTTTTTTAGCTTATGTAATTTTCAATTAAATGTAATTTTAATTCTGTCTTTGTAATCTCTATTTCAAGTATTGTAATCAGCTATTAAATCAATGAAATCTTAGTTTACTTTATAAAATCTGTTTTTGCTTATTATGTTCTTAAAATTCCAAAAGCTCTTTTCTACTGTTTCATAAGCTCAAATCTACTCATAAGCTAGTTACTAACTCAGTTAAGCTCATAAAAGCTTAACTGAGCTTTATTCAAAACAAATTCACCCCCTAAATTTACCTAAGCTTTGGATAAGGATGATAAGCCAATTCGGGAAGGGCTTATTGGACCCCACCAGCTTGTTCTAAACAAGCTGGAGCTTGTTGATTTAAGCTCATAAGAGCAGACACCTCTGTTTAGCTGAGGTGTGAGGTACACTTCTCTCTAAATTTTCAGTTCTACCTTATTTTGCATATCTTAGCTTATTCCTTCATATTAGCTTAAAAGTTGCTTATTACTTGCTTATTTCTGTTTAAATTTGCTTAGTAGTGCTTATTATACTTGTTTCATGCTTATTTAGTTAATTAGATAGTATAGATCTTAGTTTCTTAAAATCTGTCATAAAATCAGTGAAAAACCAAAAATATTAGCATAGTTGAGTAGCTTATTATTCTGGCTTATTTGTTTATTGAAAGTTGTTCATTAGGTCTGTTTATAGCTTATCATTGTCTGGTATTTGCAATTTGTACCTTAATTCTCAAATTCATAAGCTAAAAATGAGTTTGAGACATTTAAAGGGGTGTTTGGGACAGTAGGTATAATGGGTGAAAATGGGTCAAAACCTGTTTTGTACTTTTGATGCAACTTTGATTAGGTAAAATTAGTCCTAAAATTCAGTTTATTTAGGATTTTAAGTGTTAAAACTCAATATTAAGGTTTTAAGAGTTCATTGTTTGAAACTGTTAAGTTGTAGCTTAATTTAGTTGCTTATTTGATTGTGCTTTAGCTTATTGTGTTTTTGTGTTGTTTTTGAGTTTATGAATGTGTTAAAAAAGGTTAGGAACAAGGTTCTAAAGTCTGCAAGTTTGTTTTGAGTTTTTGCCAAAACTGTCAAAAAAGTGCTAAGTTTTGAAAATTTGAGAAAATGCTTTTTCAAATGCTTATTGTTGCTTATTGTGAATTTCAAAATGCTTTTTGATTTTTGATTATTGTTCTTTGAGGTCCAAATTTAATCTGTTTTAAGGTCTGAGATCCATAAGGATCTGTTTGTGTGCTTATTTTTAAGCTCAAAAGTGGTGTTTTGTTAAAATTGAAAAAAGTTTTCTAAGTGTTGAAAAATAAACAAACAGCTTTTTCATTAAGCTTTTTAAGGGCTTAATTGTGTTTCAAACTCCTTTTTGATTAATGATTATTGTAGCTTATTGTTAGAGCTTTTCAGTGGTATAACTCTTTAAGCCATAAGGTTCCATCTTTGAGCTTATTTTTAAGCTCAAAAGTGCCCCCTTTGCTTTTTGCCTGCTGTTTTGTCCCATTTTGCTTATTTGGCTTATTTGGCTTATTTACTTATTTTCCTAGCTTATTTAGGGTTAGTATGGCTTATTAGTTTAGTTTAAGCCCACTTTAGCTTATTCCTCTTAGGTTAGAGCTTATTATAGCTTATTTGCATCTTAGAGTAAAAATTCTAAGTGTTTTAGCTTTTTAAGTATTCTGCCTTCTTTAGCTTAATTTAGTTGCTTATTTTTGATCATTTATGCTTATTAGGGGTAGTTAGGTATCTGTTATAGCTTATTTGTCATTTTCATTAGCTTATTTGATCATAAAAAGCTTAACAGATAGGCCATTTTAGCCTTTTAGTATATAAGCAAACTGTCCCCTTTAGTTGCTTATTTCGTGCTTATTTGTGATTTATAAAAAAGGTGTTTTTGTAAAAAGTGCTTATTTTTAAGTGATCTAAAAAGTTATAAAAAAATGGCAAAAACTAAAACACTTGGGATAGTGGGAAGCCCCGGGTGAGCAAGGCTCGAACCCGGGACCTCTACCGCCATCAACTAAACGTTTTTAACCCAACACACTCAACCATTGTGCTACAATAGCTCATCCGTTAGAATGTTCATTTAGTTAATACTTATACACATTTTGAGCTCTTTTGTATAATAAGCTGTTTTGGCTTATTTCACAGCTTATTCGATAAGCTGTTTTCACGAGCTTATTTTTCTTAGATTCTACACTATTCAAGCTACTTTTCCTGATTTTTTTAGAATTTTTATAAAACGTTTAGTATTTTTATATTTAATTTTCTTTAAAATCGTTTTTAAATCATAAAAAATTATAAAAAAGTCAGAAAAATATAATTTTTTTTAGAAAAATTTCTTTTAACATTTAGAACCTAGGAAAAATAGATTTGCTTTCGTAGGGTTTAAATTGCAAAATTTCGATTTTTAAAGAACGGGATTGAATCCCGTTCATATTTTTAGTGATTTTTAGCTTAAAACTCTTTCGTTTTTGGTCTAGTTTTATTTGCCTTAGCTTTTTAGTCAATTAAATCTTATAAAAACCAAAAAGATCACTTTAGGACTTAATTTTAATAATTTAGTTTTTTTAGGTCCCGTTTAGGATTTCCGATTTGCGTTTTTAGTTAAAATCTAATTTCCCGTATTGTTTTCTCGTAGTTAGGTTTAATTATCCCTTAATTTGCTCACTAGCATCATAATCTTTGTTCCATTACAAGCATCTTTCTCAAACGACTCTCGACTTTCAATTGCATTCCTCGTTGGGGATAACGACCCGGGAATCATACTCCCGGATTACTACAATTGTGATTTTTTTATTCTTATCCTTATATTATAAATATTTATAAGTATATTATATATTTATATTTATATTTATATTTTAAAGGGTATGTTCAATTTCAATCAGTAACCTAAAAAGACACCTTTGTATGACTTTGGGTCAAACTTGGTAAGGTAGTCTTTGGTGTCAAAATGAAGCACTTGCTTCCAAACACTCTAAAATAATCTAACGTTGGTTTCCTACCTCTTAAGAGTTCGTAAGGTGTTTTTCCTAGAATGGCTCTAATGAGAATTCGGTTGAGAATGTATGTTGAAGTATCTACGGAATTACACCAAAATTTTTGTGGTAACGATTGCTCGTTCAACATAGTCCTCATTTCTTGAAGTGTCCTATTTTTCCTTTTGACCACGCCATTTGATTGAGGAGTGCGTGGAGCTGAGAAGTTATGTGTAATATCATTGGCATTACAAAACTCTCCAAATTGCACCTCATTATCAAATTCTCTACCGTGGTCGGTTCTTATTGACACTATTAAACAACCTAATTGGTTTTGGATTTTCCTACTAAATATTTCGAATTGATCGAAAGCTTCGGTTTTATTCTTAAGGAATCTAGTCCAAGTATACCTAGAGTAGTCATCTACTATGACTAGGGTGTAACGGTTTCCTTCGTAACTCCGTATGGCGGATGGACCGAAGAGATCCATATGGAGAAGTTCTAAGCATCTAGTCGTTGAGACTATATTCTTAGCTTTGTGACTAGCGTGAGCTTGTTTTCTCATTTTGCAAGCATCACAAAAATGTTGATCAAACTTAAGCTTAGGTAGGTTCTAACTAATTCCTTAGAAGCCAACTATTAAATGAGATCATTGTTGCGTACCAATCTCCTATGCCACAAAGTGGAATTTTCATCAATCGTTGCTAGACAAATTTGATCATTTGGCTTATTTCCTAATTTCATCACATATAAGCCTTTCTTCCTAATACCTCTACCTATGACTTTACCGTCCTTAGTGATTTCACTATCATGTTCAGAGAAAGTTACTCTACACTTATTATCACACATTTTATCCTATACTTACAATTTAAATCCTAGTTATCAACATGTTCTACATTATCTATTTTGAGAGAGTCATTAGAAATCGTACCTTTGCCAATGATGTTACCGCGAAGATTACTACAAAAAATAACGTTACCTCCATTATATGCCTTGTAGCTTGAGAAGAGCTTTCGGTTACCCGTCATATGTTTGGAGCATCCATTATCCTTTATCCACTTATCGGGTTCCAAGACAATTCCAAGGCATGTCTATTTATATAAGGCAACACCTCAAACATTTGTCCTCAATATCTCATTGGTCCAAAGTTGTTAGTGCTAAAACATCCCTTACATTTGATGTAATTGGTTGGGATGTGGAAATGAAAGACACGTCATCCAGGCATGTAAACCATGTCGTCGGGAATTGTTCCAAGTTACAAGAAAGCCACGAGGTTGGTTTTGTCTACCCTTGTTTCTTTTTGGTTATGGTGTTTCTAGGACGATGATAGCTATTTATGACTCTTCTAGGTAGTGGAGTTTTTGATCTAAAATTTAGTTTTGAGAATCCAACTCCAGGTTTTGACATGGCTTATAAAATTGCTTAACTTCATTGTTACTAGCAACGGGAACTCTTACTTTGGTTTACTACAAGGTGTTTTTGGTCTAGGACCCAAAATAGATATTTGAAAAGACACACTTTTCTCAGATCTAGACGTTGCTAGTGGCGGTCCCATAATTATTTTGGGGGCCGCCTGGGTACTTTGGGGGCCGCCCATATTTATGGGACCTCCATCAGAGGACACCTTTTTGAGCTTTTACAAATTTTATTTCCTTAGTTCCACTTGATGATGCTTCAAATGAATTAAACCCTAAACCTAGTTTATTACCAGAGGTTTTTTGACTACTTAACATTTTATTTAAGCAATGAGTACTCTTTTCAAATTTATTTAATCTAGTGGATTCTTCTTTTAGATATTTCATTCACAATTAAGCGTATGACACTTTCACAATTGAGATCAACTCCCTTGTTTTTCTTGAGTGTGTAAATTTATCCCTTTTAATTCTCTAAGCTTCGTTTTCAAGACTAATTCTAGTAGCATTTTAAACTTTGTTTTAGTGATAATCTTTAGACTCATTATGATAACTTATCTCATATTCGTTTGTCCTTAAAGCCTAAATCATGCAAATTGATGAGTTTTCATCACTAAAGTAAGATGATTCAGAACATACCTCACTTGATGCATGAGCTACACAGACAAGGTTTCATTTGACCTTCTCATCATCTTCTTCACCGCTATCGCTCCAAGAGCCTCCGACAAAAGCTTTTTGGTTCTTATCTTTCAGTGGTTTTGGACATTCTCCAATAAGATGATTTGGGTCGCCGCATCTAAAGTATTTTCTATCACTTTTACCATTCTTGTCATCACGGCTTCTTTGAAAAGTCTTTTTGTCGTTCCGAGGTTGTCTCATGAATCTACCTTTTCTTTTAAATAACTTCTTAAAGTCTCTTACCGTCATGGCGTACTCTTCGTCTTCGCTACCAAAGTCGACCCTCTCTCATCACTATAAAAATAGATTCTTTCTTAGCCTTTAAAGCAATAGATTTCCTTTCAACTTTTGCTTTGACTATTTCGGAATCTTTCTTGATGATCATTTCGTGAACTTTGAGGTTCCCGATAAGTTCATCAAGAGATAGTGACGTTAAGTCTTTCGACTCTTCAATCGCCGTGACCTTTGCTCTCCATTTAGGATGTAGAGCCCTAAGAAACTTCCTTACGTAGTTCTTACTAGAATAACCTTCATCAAGAGCTTTAAGACTAGTAATAAAAGTCATGTAAATCTAGCAAAAGCACTATCTGTAGATTCGTCTTCTGAAATGACGAATTATTCATATTGTTGAACCAAAAGGTCGATCTTATTATCTTTGACTTGGCTATTACCTTGATGGGTGATTAACAAAGTTTTCCAAATTTATTTTGCCGTGTTACACATGAAAATTCTTTCATATTCTTTTCTTGGCAAAGCATTGTAAATAACCATTTTGGCTTCATTATTTTTCGCAAGTCTCTTTTTGAGTTTATCGGTTTGTTTTTATAAAGGGATAACCTCATCTAATTTGATTTTCGGATTTTGTACAATAGGTTGAAAATCACCATTGGTAATAACAAGCCAAAGATCTAGATCTTTTTATTTAACATATGTCTCAAATCTATTTTTCCAATAAATAAAACTATCGTTTTCAAAGACTGGTGGTCTTTGTATAGATTGCCCTTTTAGATATTTGTCGGAATCCATAGATCGATCCAAGCTTTAAAATACAGTATATTTTAAAAATCTTTAGTGACCTTGCTTCTGATACCAATTGTGGAAACTAGAAAGGGGGTTGAATAGTTTACACGTTTGTTTTGGGTTTTAAAAAATTTACTTTCAAAATTTTATAATCCTAAGGGGAAAGAAATAGAAAAAAAAAAAAATAAAAAAATAATAAAAAAAAAAAAAGTTATATTTTTTAACAATTCACAATATGAGCAAGCAATAACTATCTAAACTAAAATTAGATAACAACAATAACAATGTAAAGAGATAAGGAAAGAAACAACCAAACCAAGACACTAAGATTTTATAGTGGTTCGGCTACGAAGCACCTTTTCGTCCTACTCTACTTCCCGAGTATCCGACTCGAGATTTCACTATGTCAACAAGCTCCCTTTAGGAGGAGAAAACCGTTTACACGTCGCTTACGTTATTTTCCAACACTAAGCTAAATGTCGAGTCCTAATCTTAGCTAGAACCAATCTACCACTTCACAAGATATACACACTCACAAGATCTACACTATCGGATCTACACAATATCCGAATCACACAAATACACAAGATAAATACAATAGAGGTTTGGTACTTAGAAGAAAAGAGGAGAGATCACTAATTAACACTTCGTTTCTTGACGAATACGAGTGTTCTTCTCTTGCACTTGAATGAGAGGGAAGAGATGAGAATAAGAGATTAGATCACTTGAAACAAGATCTAAGTATGTTAGTGATCAAGAGTTTTAGTGAGAGAAAGAAGTTAGAGAGAGAAATAATAGACTTAAAAATTTCGTGCAAAGAGGAAGAATTTTTTCAGCAAAGGGTAGACCAGTATTTATAGACAGGAAAACCCAACGGTAACTGGTGGAGATCCCGACGGTCCCACATATATAAGGAAAGCCGCCAGGCCTATAAGGGGGACGCCACTAGACTCCCGTTTCCCTCCCCCCTTTTTATCTTTTTGTAGGGAAGGTTGTATCTGGTGTAGAAGCTTCCGTTTTGGGGAGAAAATTTGAATTTCAAATTTTAAGTTTTTAATAAAACTTTTCTTTTAATTAGAAAATATTTTTTATAATTAATTTTTGTGCAAAATAATTTGTAAAAATGGTAAAGGATGAAGAAAAATATTTTCTTTATCCCTAATCATGCTAATGATTTGTTTGTTCATACTTAAAAGTTTGGAAAAATCCACCCCTAAAATCTTAGAAATGAATTTAACGATTATAATTTGTAAACGTTTAATTTTATCGTAAACGTTTTTACATTTTGTTATTATCAAAAACGTTGAGAGGTCGAAAAATATAAATAACATTTTTTTGACATTATTTGTATTAACAATCTCCCCCTTTTTAATGATGACAAAATATAAACTCATTTTGTATAAAATTAATAGTTACACATTATTAATGAGTTTTGTTCCATTTCTCCCCCCTTTTGACATTATTTGTATTAACAAATTTGATAATAAACAAGTTAAGGATGACATAGACCATACCCTAGGCATGATTAAAACTTAGTAGATTGATCTTTTTGAAAAAAAATCTTTGTTTTTGTGAGAACCCCGGCGGTTTTGGTGAGTGTGTGTTTTTTTTATAATGGGTTAAAATCGTGTTTGGCAAGTTTTATCTATTATAATAGCCTAAAAGTGTGGTGTACTTTATAAAAAAAAATTTAGCAAACTTATATTGCACACTACATAATTTAACATAATTTCAGTCCATCATATATTTGATATTAATAATTATCTCATATCGGATTAATATCCGTACATCAAATGTAATCCACTATGGATTTATACAAATGATTTTATTTTTAAAACATAATATAAAAAGTAAAACGGGAGTATATGGTACTCCTTTATTCTAACTTGTTCCATTTCTTCATTCCATAAACCAGTTGGGTGACATGATGTCACTCAACTTGTGGTATTTTGATAACTTCCTATTCGTTTTCTTCGTTGTGAACCCTTTTAAATAAATGTTTCCGTATGGATCAGTTAACCTTATCTCAGTTCGCCATTGTCCTGTTGCTTCTTCTTCTCCTTTTATAATCTTTCCATCTAACTCCGCCTTGTCTTTCCAAACTTCATCGAGAATTTTCTTGTATTTATCATGATAAGCCATTGTCTCGAGTAATAAGCCGTTTCCTCTTCCAATAAGCAAACTCCGTCTCATCTGATCGTTATGCTACTTTAGATGCTTTCTTCTTGATATAAATGACCTCCAGCTAGTGAAGATGTTCCTATATCTTGATGGAAAAAGTTAAGGTTTTCCATTACCCGCTTCTTATTACCACTACTCTTTCCCATTTTGCATACAAATGGCGGAAGTCCTCCTTCACCCAACAGTGGTACATCATCTATGTTAAAATCAAGCAAATGGTCCCAATCATCATTGCTCTTTCCTTTCTCGTTTCTTCCAGAATGTGATCAATATCAAGGTATATTGTGATAGTTCCAACCCCGAAATTAGTAATTGCCTTGGTCATGCTTAAGAATGATCTATCAAAAATTACCCCAGGTTCAACATCATCTTCTTCTGGGTTGTTAGTAACCACGTTGTTCCCTCTTTTAACTTCATGTTCTAAGTCACAACTTACTGCAACTCATTTGAGATCAGGTTCTCCTCTACTCAAGATTAATATTCACCATCATAAGCTCATCAGCCCATTGACAAAACAAGAGCCACGAATCTACCGCTAACTTCTTTAACCTCCACTTGTAGAAAACATAGCATTTATTTCTTTCCTTTTGCCCACTATTAGCATGTCTTGAAATTCCAGAAATACTAGTCACAGATCCTGTAACTTTATCACTCAAAATTACAACCGACGTCCCTCCTAAAAAATATTTCCAGACTCAATTTGGATCCATAAACTCTTATAAAATAAGACAACAAAAAAACAAACATTAGGTGGGTTAGTTTAAAAAGAATAACAATAACTTTTTACATTTACATATTTTCAATAAACAGATAGCATTTTTAAGTTTAAGCAATTCTCGTTCAAAAAAGAAGAAACAAGCATTTTGTTTAGTTTCAGCCCAGAAAGTGCGGTGCACTTTATAAAAAGTGCGGCGTACTTTTTGAAATTTCAGTTTTTAAAAAAAATTAATTTTTGCATTTTTATGTTTCTTATTTTAATTATATCCTGAATACGTTTTAAACATAGCAAATATCAAGTTTTTAAGCATACTTATCATCAAACAAAGATTTTTAAATTCTTTTTAAGTTTTTATTTTGCATAATATCAAGGTTAAGTGAGCAACGCTTAGAAAATAAGAGATATACACAGGCATTTAGAAATTTAAATAAGCAAGTTATCAAATAGTTCTTTTTGGTTTTTCTTATTTTAATGTACATGTTACGACAATACAAGATTTTGACTACTATGATTGTGACAACCGTGATTTGAGCAGGTATATTTGTACCGTAGAATGGCTAAGTGTCCATTTTGTCTGTTTTCTTACGTGCTATGTGTTTTATATGTATGTGAAAGTGGTTTTACATATGCGCATGAAGTCATTTTAGAGGTAAATGATTATCTTATTTTGTGTGCATATGAGTTTGGTGTTAAGTATTCCATTTGTTCACGTGTGGTGATAATGGAAATGAAAGACGTGTTGCATGCATTGCTACGTCAATTCTTGGTTTTAAGAGTTAAGCGTTTATAAGAAGTGTAAGTTATTAGAAAGGAATCATGTGAGTGAAATATGGAAGTTCGCAGTAGACTTTCCATAAATAGAAAGTGAGATGTGAAATGAAAAGTTATTTTCAGAAAGTCTAGTAGGTGGCGTTTATGTAAAAAGGTTTACTCAAATTAGCTTAGGTTTTTATAAAAACTTAAGGTAATGTAAGTAATAAGGTAATTAATAAAAAAATAAAAAATAATGAATAGGGGGGACGATCGGCATATAGGGTTTAAAAGGATTTAGGAGTGCTAAATTTGTAAAAGTGGAATTATAGGATTTAGTGATACCATAGATTATAATTAGAAGAAACCAATTCCAAAATAACTCCTTCCCTCTCCATTTTGGTCGAAATCACAGCCCCATAGCCAAAGAAATATCAACCTCCATTGTTGATCTAAGGAAAACCTCAAGAATCGTTGTTTAGGTTCTAGCATTTAAGGTAAGCATGTTAATCCTATCTAATTTATATATTCATGTAATATTTAATGTGATAGATCTAGGGTTTATAAAGGTTGTTTTACATGGACAGAGCTTTTAGCTTGTCCGCGTGTAACCATGTTATTATTGAATAGTTTTTGCCTGTTGAGAATTGAAAGATGCGTTTGAGTATTCAGGTGAGTTTCATAGTCCCTCTTTTCACATCGCTTTTAAATTGGGATAGAAATGATGCAAATGTATTTGAAATGTTCTAATTAATGGTGATTAAGGTCCTTTATTTTGAAGTGTATGGACTTACTTGGCTATGTAAGTTACTGCCTAAATGCTATAATTATATTTGATTCGGGGGTAACGTTCCTATCCATTTGTTGTGATATTGGATCGGGGGTAAGGTTCCTACCCATTTGTTGTGATATTGGATCGGGGGTAACGTTCCTACCCATGTGAAGTGATGGTTTTAATGGATCGGGGGTAACGTTCCTACCCAAGTGTTGATACTTGTTGGATTGAGGGACACGTTCCGTTCCCATGCTCGTTATGGTTACATTTGCATGTTAGCTTGTATGATAGTACAGTAATTGTCCTGCCATGTTTGCATTAATCAATATAATTGATTTATAAGCTTTGATTATTTTATGTCTTAAATCTAGGACTCTCACCAACCTTTTGTGTTTGAGTTTTAAGCATCAATTTCAGTAACCATCTTGAGTATGTTGAATGTTAGGAAGAGTGGCTAGTGAGACCGTAGGCTTGCATGCGGAGTCATTCTCCTAGAGATTTTATTTATGTCATTTGAATTGTTTGAAACTTGGTTGTTATTTGATTGTTTAGACTTTTGGAGTATGTTTCCTTGTGGTATGACTTTGCTATCGTAATGCAAGACTCCTTTATCTTGTGTTAGATATTGTCAACACCTGGTCCATTTGTTTAATCTATTCATTTAGTTTCCCTCTATGTTTGACACCATTGTGTTGAGATGATATCTTAGATGTTACGCCCTCAGTGTTTCCGCCTAGACGGGGTGTGCAGATTTGGTATCAGAGCGTTGGGTTATAAAGAATAGGTGGTTGAGCCTAGACTATACACCTAAGGGTCCTTTTATGTAGATGCATTTAGGATTAAGTGTTAATGCAATAACTTCTATGTTTCCCAGCTATATTGCATAGCCGAAATTCCTTCCTATTTGTTTAAGTTTTCATTTAGTTATTTTTGTCTATCATTATTTGAATAAGATTATTATTACTTTTCTAGTACTTAATTATGTTTTTCCCTCACCCATAAGAAGTCTCATGATTTGGGAACCGTTTTCCCAACAGGACTTAAGTGTGTTATAAGGATCCATAAGAGGGTCTCTTATGGAACTGAATGGAGATAGGGATAGTTTGATCGTATTGTCGGATGCACATAGAAGAGTTAGGACCCGCGGAGTCGAGTGATTCTTGCGGAGGCAAATTCAAACCCAAGCGAGGCCCAGCATAAGTTTATCTCGTCCTTTACCTCGTCATGTTGTTATTGATTATTTCTTTTGGATATTTCGTATTTTGGGAATTATTGCGAGACTTTTGTTCCTTCATGTCATTTTTGATCTTATTTTGATATAAGTAAGTAGTTATTTAATGGAGCATCCTTTGTGGTTTAAGTTGATGTTTTAAGAGTGCAATGTGGTATATTTCATATATGAATTATGATAGAAATGGTAGTCTTTGGAATTAAGTAACCAAGAGTGTAAGGAGCACTTTATAATATGGAGGCCAACATAATTATAAAGCTTCACACACGTTGACTTGTGACCATGATTGCATTTATTTGTGTTTGGTTGTAAGGTGGTAGTGTAATATGTTTTTTAATATGTGTATTTATGATAAGGATGGTGGTATGGGTAGAGAATTATTCTCTTACCATAATTGGAGGATATGTTAAGATGGGTTGTATAGATAGTAAGTTTCCCTTCTATCTATGTAATTGCGGATACCTAGTATTGCTATTATAAGATTGCTCCGTATGCTCGGTTTGTTTGTTCGATTCCTAAGTCTAAGCTTAGCATCCCTTCATCGTACTTTGTTTGTAAGGATACCCGATTGTTCCTATTCGACGTCTTGATTTATATTGGTTGTTCAGATCTGTTTTTTTCGGATATAGGTGCGTTTCATTAGTTCTTTCGTTGCATTGATTACTCGTATGAGTATCAAACGTTTCTTTAAGCACTAATTTTCCTAACATAATAGTGTGGAGATCAATACTTCCTTGGTTGTAATATCCCTTACTTTTCGTAACCGTTGGCACATGTTTAGTATCGATGCTTTTAGTTTGGCTCTTTGAGTCGTTATTCGGATAAGTACCATATGTTTTATTTGTTTTGATCCGTAACGTCTTGCGATAAGTTTTCTTGTACGAGTTCGTTTGGATTTTATTTTTGAGTATATGTTCCTGAATTATTTTCATTCGTTCAAACATATAATGTGTAGAGTCTGTACGGTGTTTTACGTCCCTTATGTATTATGGTGTCCTTTGTTTGAAGTAACATAATTTATAATGATGTTAATTATAAAAGCCCTTTTGAAGTAATGTGTTAGTGTTTGGGAAAACTGTGTTTAAAATGATCTTTGTACTATAGAAAATGTTTAAATGGCTATGCAAGATAGGATATGAAAATGTTGAGTGATTAAATAAATTTATTTTAATTATAAAAATCAGTTAAAAGTAATTCATAGTGGTAAGGAAGATACACATTAATTACCATCTCTAAATTTATGACAACCAAAAATTATAAGATTTCCTTTAAAAAACAATTTATATTTATTAATTAAAATGATTTTCAAACTTTAAAGTGACTTCTTCAATTTAAATTGATGTTTATAAAAACATATTTAATTTGGGTCTTTCGGTAAAGTCGATAATTGTATAGAATTTTTGTCCTTTCTAAATGTTTTTTAATTTATGTAGATCTTTTGTCGTGGTACACCTGTTTGATTTTTTTTTCCGTTCGCGGTTTCACAACGGTGCATATACGTATCCTTTCTTTCAAGTGATTCTTATGTCATTTGATCCACGTCTATTTGCATATGTGGAATCACCTATATGCATTCTAGCCTTTTGACTCGATATTCATTTGTTTATCCTATCGAGTTGTTCGTGACCCTTGGAGTGTTCGTTTGATACCGTTGAGTCGTGGAAGACTTGATGTTGATTGTGGAATGGACTGTTTGTCCACGAGGACGTTGTGATAGTATGTCATGAGAAGGTGGTTAGGATACCGATGGAAGGTGATGAGATACTTCGAGTTTATGAGGAACGTACTTTGGGAGCCGCAAAAGCCCTAATGAACGCTAAGGTAGATGAACCTAGGATAAGTGATGTACCCGTGGTGCGCGATTTTACTGATGTGTTTCCGGAAGATTTGTCAATGACCACCACGACGACAAGTTGAGTTCCGCATAGATTTGGTTCATGGAGCGACGCCAGTAACGAAGTCTCCATATCGTCTAGCACCCTCAAAATGCAAGAATTGTCTAAACAACTTCAAGAGTCGGAAGACAAGGGTTTCATATGACCTAGTCATTTTCCGTGGGGAGTACCAGATGAAAAATTCGTAAATGAAGAAAGTATCGATCTTTTTCGTATTGTATCGACTATAGGAGTTAAACACATTAACTGTTAAACAACCGTTATCCACTCCCAAGAATTGAGGACGTTGTTTTGATCAATTACTAGGAAGCGTTTCCTTTTTTAAAGATAGTTTTCGTCAGGTTATCATCATGCTACGAGTTCAGAGGATGCCAATCAAAGACTGCATTTTGAACGAGATACGGACATTTTGAGTCTACGGTTATGCCTTTGGGTTAACCAATGCACCAGCGGTTTTCATAGACTTAATGAACCGATTTTGCAGACCGTACTTAGGTAAGTTTGTCATTGTATTCATTGATGACATTCTGGCCTACTCAAAGTCAAAGGAGGAACATGAAATTCATTTGAAGTTAGTGTTGGAGTCACGGAGGAATGAGAAGTTGTATGCTAAGTTTTCTAAGTGTGAGTTTTGGTTAGAAGAAGTGCATTTTCTTGGTCACGTGGTCAACCATAACGTAATCACGTGGACCCGAGTAAGAGTGAGGCAGTGAGGAAATATAAGATATTATTCTTAATTTGGCATGTTATACTAACCGACGTTCAACTCGAATTTTTATTTAGATTGTTTGAACTCCCTACTGTCCCTAACTGAGAGGAATCAAAGTAAGAGTGAACGTAGAACAAGAAGAGGCTTACAACTTTTGAAGATGATTTGTTGTGATACATCCGATAAATCGAATGTAGTGGGTTGTCTGGTAGATGTAGAAATGAGAATAGTGAAATCAAAATTGAAGATGAGTAAGAGAATGAAACTTGCAGCCAAAGTGAGCTTCAAGCAAGATGAATGTACTCGCAGAAAGACTACAATGGTTTTAGATCAACAATGGAAAGGAAAGAAGAAATAGAGTTTGTATTTTATAATAGGTAATTTAGGTTCCATTGGTAGGAAGTGAAATGGATGAGGCCCATGCATCAACGTACTTGGTACATCCAGGAGCAGATAAGAAGTACTATAACCTTAGAGACATGTATTGGTGGCCATGAATAGAGAAGGATATAGCTATCTATGTTAGCAAATTTCGAACTTGTTTAAGAGGTGAAGGCTGCAATGCCAAAGACTTTTGGTTTGCTGCAACTGCCTGAGATACTTGAGTGAAAATAGGATATAATTACCATGGATTTTATCACTAAATTCCCAAGGTCAAGTAGTGGGAATGATATGATTTGGGGTGATGGTCGATAGACTGACCAGGTCACCTTATATTTCAAGCTATACGAGAAGATTACAAGAGGAGAAGTTGGCAAGGGTTAATATTTATGAAATAGTAACAAGGAATGGAGTTCTTGTGATCATCTCCAGATTGAGCTGGGAGAATACTTTGTGGTTTTGGAAGACGCTGCAGAAAGCATTAGGAACACGACTAGTAGTGTACGGCTTATCATCCTCAAATGGATGGACAAAGTAAGCGTGCGATTCGGACTTTGGAAGGTATGTTAAGGGCGTGTGTGATTGACTATGGAAGATGGGGTGACCACCTCCTTTTAGCATGAGTTATCTTACACAAAAGCTATCCATTCTAGCATTCAAAATGCTTTGTTTAAGCCTTAGTATGGGAGGAAATGTAGATCGCATGTTTTGTGGGCAGAGATTTGAGAAAGTAGTTTCATTGGACCTGAATTTGTGCAAGAAACGACAGATAAGGTGATATTGATAAAGGAAAATCTCAAAGCGACGAGAGATTGTCAAAAGAGCTATGTTGATTGTGGGCGTAAGCCGTTAGAGTTTGAGGTGGGAGATCGTGTATTGTTAAAGGTAGACTCCTATGAAGGAGCGTAGTTTGTTTGGAAAAAAGGGTAAAGTGATTTCTAATATAATAGCATATATATAATTATATAGTAAATATATAGTAGATAACTAAAATACCAATTAATCAATAACAGTAATAGTAATAAATTTTTCCGCAGGATTCTAGAAGATTAACTTAACCAAAGCAAAATCAAAAGGCTCCCCCTTCCCGAGTCGTATCCCGACGAGGTGCGAATTAAAAATCGAGGCTAAGTTCGTGATCGCGTATTTGAATAATTTCAAAGATTTGAATTGGATTCTATTTCTAATAATGAAAACGTAAAAACATGTAAAAGCAAGTGAAAACAAGTAACAAATTAAAGCATTTTAAAAATAAAGCACGAAAACATTAACGGGAAATTAAAACGTCGACATTTAAGCAAGTAAATCAAATTTAAGCCCTACGAATGCAAATTTAATTTTTATAAATCCTAAATGACTTAAAATAATTTTCAGAAAAAGATATAATTTTTTTACTTTTATTTATCTTGTTATGAATTAAAACTAGTTATTAATCTAAGGAAAATAATTAAAAATACTAAACTAATTTATAAAAATCTGTAAAAATTACTAAAAGTACTTTAAGCTATGTAGAATCTAATAAAAATAAGAACTGGAAAGTAAGATGAAGAAATAAACTGTTAAAAAGCAATTAAGATGGAATAAGCAAATCTGAAAATGTATATAAGATTAAACTGACCCAAGGGTCTAACAGAAAAGACCCAAGGGCGCAGTTGGTTGTGGTGTGTGTGTTAAAAGTGTATGCTATAGAAGGGGGAGGTCACAGGTTCGAAACCTGTTGCCACCCTTTTTGACAAATCAATTTTTTTATTTTCTTTTTGAAAAGCTAAATAATAAGCTAAACTAAGCACTTTTAATAAATGGACTTTATGCTAAAACTTACTTATAAGCCAAAATAAGCACAAACTAAATTGACAGTTTGGGTTCAAAACTAAATGAAGTTTAAGCTTAACTGATTGGAATTTTTAAGACTTACTAAGCATTTAGAAAACAAATAAGCTAGAAATAGATCATGTCCTAGTCCTAATAAGCACTAAAGATTAAAGATAAGCAAATATAATAAGCTAGAAGGTAGTAAAAAGCACATAAGGACAGTATGACTCAAAAATAGTTTTAAGGACTTTTATCAAAACTTAAGCTAAATTTTTAAGACAGATAAGCACATGTAATAAGCTAAAAGGTAAAAACAAATCAAGAACAAAACTTATATAACACAAATAAGCTGAATTAAAGAAAATTGACCAAAAGATTAAGCTAGAAAAAGGAAATGAAACTGGTAGTTTAAACTATTCTTTTTGGTCTTTTTAGACACTTTTGAAGACAAAGTTTTAGCTTAAATCCTAGACTCAATAAGCAAAGTGAAAAGATAGAAATTAAAAACAGATGAAGATCATGACTTATTAAACACCTACAAACTGAAATTAAGCTAAATCAAACACTTAAAAAGCTAAAATCCTAGGCTCAATCAAACTGCATTCACTTATAAATTTTTGAGCTAAAATAAACTTTTCTAAGACTCTAAAATGACTCATAACAAGCTATAAACTTAAAACAGATGAGTATTGATTCCAACTAAACTCATATGGACACAAAAATACTACCCCTTAAGCATTATAATTTGAATCCAAGAATCAAACAGTAAAGAACAATTTAGGCATTAACAGATTTGAGCCCTTGACAAAACTACTTCAAAACTAAGCAAGACTTGATTATAGCTTATGAAAACTTCCATTAAGACCTTAAGTGAGCTTATTGAATCTAGCTCAATGACAAAAAGTGACACAAACAGTTTTCATAAGGTAAAACCTGCTTGTGCCAAACACCCCTTTAAAAACATAAAACTACTTTTAAGCTAGAAACAGTTAATGAAATGCTATAAACTAGATCAAATAAGTAACATTAAGTCATAATAAGCAATTTTAAAGCAGAGTAAGCACAATTTAGCAAGATAATAAGCAAAATAGAATTTTAAGCTAAAAAGTAAACAATGAACATACCTTTGCCCTAAGCTCTAAACAAGGGCTCAAATGCTCAGAGAGCTTTTCTACAAGCTCTAGCTTATGAAAATAAGCTAGTAACAGTCCAATAAGCCCGTCCCTTTTTGGCTTATCATCCCTTATTAAGCAATCCACAATAAGCAAAGGTGAATGAGTGAATCAGAAAGCTTGCTTACTAGAAAACTTAACTGAGTAATACTAGCTTATGAGAGCTTATTAACTTCTTAAAACATGATTAAGTAAAAATGCATTTAAGTAAAACAGAATTTAAAAGACAGAATTGTAGAAACTTGAATTTTATTAAAACTTGAAAAATTACATTACAACTTGAAAGGAAATTACATTAAGCATTAAAACAAGCAGAAAATGAGTTGAAAATTACAAATTAAGCTAGATTAAACAACTCCTAGCCTACTCCTACTCCTAGATATTTCTTCCTGTGTGATCTTCCTCCTATTTATAGTGAGCAGGTGAACCTTCTAGGTCTTCAAGATGCTCCCCTTACATCCATTCATAGCCCTTGATCTTGAATCCATCAATATGAGCCCTTGATCAATTCCATGTCCCATCAACCAATAGTTGAGCTTAAGATCACCAGCATGGCAAAGTATGCTGTCAAAGGTTGTCAGGTTTAGTCTTCTAGAAGCATAAGTGTGGGTGAGGGATTGAGTGATTTTACATGTGTTCGTTGATAGTGTGTGAAAAGGAGAGGGAAAAAGAGGTAAAAGATGGATGTGCAGTAACTATCATTTGACCCATTTATTTTATAACTTGGGCTTTGACCGGGTATTGGGTTATAAGGGAAATGGGCTTATGTTGGACTTGATTATGGACTAGGAAATGGATTTGGACTTATGTTTTAATATTAGGCTTAAGTTTCATAAAGTATCAATCTTGGGTTGACCCGGTCCATTAAGTGGGCCCGGGTTGGTCCGTACAAGACGGGTACGCCTTTGGCTTTGGTTTTCCACGCTTTTTCCATTCCCGTGCTCGGCTTTGTCCGTTTAGCTTTGTTTTTGTCCTTTTGTGCAATATCCGTTACCTGCAAGACACAATTCACAATACAAACGAATACAATGCATTTTTCTGTATTTTTTTGTCATTATTGGTCTTTTTAGCTCGTTTTATTAGGTGAAAGGTATGTGTAATTATGCACATACCAAACAAAATCCCCATACAAACCTATTGCCTGACCTCACGCAATGTCATAAATCAAACTTAGAAAACTAAAAATTTCACCCTCCTTGACTAATTACGTCAGAAAGAAGATAGTGTGTTCATCTAAAGGGAGATTAAGAAAATCACTAGTGTTTTAAAAAAAAAAAGAAAAAAAAAAAAAAAAAAAAAAAAAAACAAAAAAAAAAAAAAAAAAAGTAAAAAAAAAAAAAAAAGTAAGACCCCCCCCCCCCTCCCGTTTACAATTTTATGCATTTATTCATACATATCATAACTTTACGGAACAAGAACACTAAAGGAAAAAATTTTTAGTTTTAAATTCATCGTTTTCTTAATTTTCACCCGCCCCAAACCAAGCTTAAAACGAAATTATTGTTAAATACAAGTTAAGATGCTAACACTACTCATAAAGCTAATTGTGTATGCATAGCTACTTCCGCTCCCTTATTCCAAGTGCCTCTAAAGTTTTATTCTTTTTATTGGTGACAAAATATTAAATTAATATTCATTATAAAGTAACCCGGTATAGACCACAATTAGTTTTAACTCATTCCTAAAGAAACGATATGTGAGAACAATGGTCCACATTAAGGGTTCTAATTTCGGCATGTTTTAGGGTTTACCCTTTTTATTTCCAAAACAACTCAACTACGAGTCCAGAGACGGAGGCTTTATTTAGATAACTCCGAAGTCGAAATTTGACTTTATTCTTCTTCATATCATTATTATAGCAACATTATTAAACCTCGGTCCTTTAAACAATTGTCACATCGGTATGCGAGCAGACCATGGTCCAGAAGTCTTATTTCGACCTCGGTGAATTCCTCGACCTTTTAGAAGGCTGCAACATCGGTTGTGAGCCGGCAAGATGCAACAAACTTTTATCAGTCTCGGATTATTACTATGGTGCATTATTTAGACGACTGCAACATCGGTGTTTGACGGCAAGATTGCAGTTTATTATTATTATTACCTCCACCCTTTAAACGACTGTCACATCGGTATGCGAGCCGACCATGATCCAGAAGTCTTATTTCGGCTTTGGTTTATTACATTATTATTATTATTATTATTATTATTATTATTATTATTAGCCAAATTTCAAGTCATGTGGTCTTTTAACTACCTAGACAACGGTAGCGAGCCGTCAGGAATCGGTAGCCTATTTCCACACAACACTAACAAAACCTCGATGTGTACCTTACTTTCACCAGAAGGAATCTCTATGAAAGGATCTAAACTAAGAATCGCAAAAACCAAGGCAACTTTATTTATTCAGTAATTATATAACGTTTATTAAGCTGGTGAGAGCAAAAAGCCACAATTAACCTCTATGAGCTCTATAGAGATCCAACTACTCCATGTTTAGCATCTAACTTATACAAAACTCTATCATTTTTCGTCCTTCGCAAATTTAAAATCTTTAATAAAAAGATCCGCGAATGCTTAGTCTAATAAAAACAAGCTTTGCATATTTAAAGTCTATTATGGAAACTTGCAAACTCTTGGCTTTTTCAAGCTAGAATTCGCGTTTTAAAGCTTCTTGTATAAAAGACTAGAAAAAGCTTAAAATTATATATGTTAAGGGGCAAGCTAGAGAGCAACATACTCGATCTAGTCAAAATTTATTCTCAAAAAGACAAAACTATGTGTCAAAACACTTATTCTATTTTTGAAAAAAATTAATTTTGGCCTAAAATCACATATTTTGGGTATTTTTGGTGGCAAAACGGGGTTACGTGAAGACAAGACAATATGCAAGTAAGATAAATCGAAAGATCCCCACAATACTAGAACTAAACATTGTCCTTAATGTTTAAAAGGGTCTCTACGTAAATCTAAAGCCGTTTATTAATTATGCTAATAGATAAATGTTAATCAATAAGATCTATGATATCAAATTCCCATATATAAACATGCTAAGGATTGAAGATCGAGTGAACGATGGACAAAACCACGAGCACAAGAGTCTTCATAATCCGGGCAATCTTGGACATAAGACACAAACCACGAAACACGAGAAAGGAATAGGTGAGCCTCCTCACGTCACACTTATTTATAACTATTATACTAATATACTACAAGGGATAAGCATGGGTTGCCACCCACGAAGTGCTTGTTTTTGTGCGAGTCTCTAGCTTGACTCTCCCTATATTATCGTGATATTAGGGATGAAACATGTGGAAGAGGAAACTTCCATCAGACTTTCATATGCCACCGGTTCTAAGAAATAAAAACTATAAGCGGAGATGTCGGGGTCAAAAATAATATCCTCACTCCCGGAGGAAAGAGGAAGAGAAGAATCCACCAGATAGGTGAAATAAGGAAGAAAAATGCGGATAACATATGTGAGGTAAAGATAATGATGATCCTCAAAGGGTAATTTTACATATGTTGGAGAAAAAGTTTTCTCATGAATCTCAGGGTCGAAAACTTTGACCATACTCTTCAAATCTTCATTATCAGGTTCATCCTTTAAGTTCTCCGGGTCATGATCTAAAAACACCCCAAGAGGGAGATTAGGGATAGTGTCATCAACAAGCAGACTCTCAAGATAGATTATATCTCCCTCCGAATCGTGATAACCATTCTCAATATCTGTAGAAATATCTATATTGTGGTATATCCTATATCATAACACGGGGTCGATTCTTGGATCGGGCTAGTTTCTAGAGAGAGAAACACTTGAGAGAGAATATTCTAGAGAGAGAAAGTGTTTTCTTTTGTAAATGAATTTATGACTAGCTTGCCTCTTCCAAAGTTGGAAGAGGCTATATATAGTACTTACAATATACCGGGTATTTGTACCCGACTTAAAACCGAAAATCGTACTATTAACTATTAAACTACGAGCTATAATAAACAGTAAAATACACGGGGTGACCGAGTCTTTTTCTAATATCTAACAATCTCCCCCTAAGGGAGGTCACCCCTGATAATACCAAACTTAATCACTTCAGTCTTTAGCTCGTAGACATTTGATATCTCGTACATTTGGGATAGTAATCTTTTGATTCATCTTAAGCTTGTCTTAGACTGTGATCTTGACTTTCTGAACATCGCCCAAACAAATCTTACATCATCTTGTGATGGATCGCCATCTTGTGCACTGTGAAGAAATACATGACATCAGAGTTTTGCGAAGCTTTGACACCTTTATGAGTTCTTTCATAATATCATTACAAGTGTAGGTCGGTGTCTTGGCATTGCGTTATTTACTTGACATCTCCAAACTAAGGAATTATCCTCTCCAGCTCCATCTTAAAGATATCCTGTAATGAAACAGTAGTAATAAAGAGAACATTATTTGAAAAGACAGTCTAAGTGTTTCTTATGAAGAATTTTGTAACATCGAGAAGTTTTGATTGTTTTGTCATTGATAAATAACCGCAATTCTTATACTGGAACAAGTTTGATTCATCACAGCAAACCGCACATTATTTCTTTCCCTGTTGATCACAAGATTGATTCATATAGAATCGCACAGTCACCACCTAGAGCTTGTTTGATGTTGGCTCTAGCAGGATTCCATCTTCATTGTGAAAAACTATAGTTTGCACTCCGATGTTCCTAGCAATAATCACAAGGATAATGCGTAGAGACTCTTAGGATACGCTTTTTCCACAGTGTGTGAAAGACAAGAGAAATTGTATGTTCCCTAACGAGATTAATGACGATCTCTTGCCATCTAAGACCTCAAAGTGCGTTTTTTTGGTTTGAGTAATCGGAGGCTGGAGCAGACTGGCCACCTGTTCAATATCAACTTACTCGGAGTGAGAAAGTCAAAGATAACTGTTTTGTCTCCGTGAGAAATGAAACCAAAATCCTTTTTGAAAGATTCTGAGTGGCTAGGGAGGGTTAGTGCATTGCATCACTGGGTCCATGATAGACTATCTTCAATGTCAGCAATCATCTAGTGATTCTGGCTGCATATGGAATTAACCCGGTTTCTGCCCTAAGTGAATGGAGGCATTCTTCTTTAAACAGACCCTTTATCTTTTACAATTCACCTTTTAAAGTTCTTGCACGTACCCCCTTCAGTACTTACCGATACTTCAATGACTAGAACCTTGTGTTTTTATTCCAGTACAATCTCCATCTCAGTCGGCACTTTTCCCTTATTCTCAACTTTTCTCCTTTTTCATGTCATAACCTAAGACTTTCATAACACTAACTAGGTGAATTGTTCCCTGGGTAAATTCCCTCCGGTTATGGCTGGATCAATGGGAATGAGTACCATAACCGACCGGAACCTTATAGGGGGACGTGGCGCCAATTAAGTAAGATGCATGGTCGGCATTTTTGGTAATAATTCTCCTTTCCATAAAACCAATTGAAAATTCAAATAAGGTACTTATGTGGAAAAATATCAAAGCGTTTAGGTACCATCGATGGTTTTTGGCATTTTTCAGAAACGCACCCCCTCAAAAATGTGCTCGGCATATTTCAAATTGTTAGACACATTTTGGGCGGAGTATATGAGTCCTAATAATCACTGTTCTTTATTATACACATATTTTAATCACATTTTCTCCCCTTATCAAAAATTTTAAACCCTTTGACATTTTGGATATCAATTGATTTAAATATATTATAAAATTTGGGAGAAAAGTGTGCCCTTAATTCGCAAGTCGTGTATGAAGCATATAACTGCTCCCCCTCAACCGTTGAGGGATATCAATTACTCCTACCCTTAATCATCAAGAGATTAACTATCTACTAATTTACAAGGTATATTATTCACAATAAGAGATAAGAATGACCTTTTGAGTGAATGCAAACCATTTCGTTAATCCAAAACACTTAGCTTGCTAAATATCTACATAATATTATTTTATTTTGCTATAAATTAGAATGACCAACGGCACAATGACGGATCCTTTTTGGGAAAGGAAAAAAAATAAAAATAATACCTTCTGTTGTTGATCGTAAAAAAGGCTACGAATATTTAGAAAGGCGTGCGGCACTTATGTAAACTTGTTAGTAAACCGTGTAACATCGGGTACCTCAGGTCTAAAACTCGGACCAACAATATATTTTGTTAATCACTCCAGGGACTTGTCCATGATGCCACAAGATTTTTCAAACCATTCTATAAAATTCTGTTGAACGCCAACCACCAAATCCAACACAAATTACTATAATGCAAGCTATCCTCCCAGAGACCACCCCACCACGGCTGTAGCGAAATCTCACCAACCTCCTTTAGATGAACAATTTGTCTATTCGATATCAGAATTCTTTATTCAACATATTTATTCATTTTAATCATTTAAAAAAATCATAGCAACAAACATCTGGGAGTCGAGAATCAAAACAGTATAAGAAATACTCAACAACAATAACTATAACACACGGTGCTGAATGGCGGAGAGTTGAGGAACATTTTGAGACACAATATCCACAGAATAAAGGTCAAAATTAAGAGGGAGCTCGTCGGGAGAGCTCAAGTGATATAGTGATGAAATATTAGTACTCAGTCGTAGTTCGAGGAATAAATTCAAATCCATTAGCTAAAAAGCGCACCACAGTCGGTTTAACTCCACAACCGTTCGTGACTCGCACGGGTTTTGTAACGGAAAAAAAAAACAAAGTAAAAATTTTAAGAATGAGATAAGGTAGTTCAAGTGAGGTCTTAAAGTTCTGCTGAATGGTAAGACACGATCGCGTTTCTAGGTCTTTTTAACGGATTCCGGTGATTATCAGTTTCGAGTTCATACTTATGTCATATCGGTAGTGTTCCCAAATCTATAGGTCGTGTGTCGAGTTGTTCTTCTCATGAACTTTCAGTTGATTGCAGCTAGTCCTTAGGTCGATTTTCGAGTAGACGCTACATCCTCGCAGTTGATCGGATAAGCCGTCTAAACTAGAAACGGGTAACGGATTTAGCTTTTACGTTAAATTTCTCAGCTTTGTCGATGTTACATCCTGATATGGATCCCATCAGAGGGGTTTTTTTTTTTTTGTTCGAATCTGCGGGATCTCATAATTTGACGTGATTCTATCTCACTACACGGTATAAGTATATGGAAGAAACTATTTCTAGTTCTTTGGTTATAATCCACATAGAGTGATAGTCATACATTCTAGAACCTTTCACTCCGTAATTTCCGTATGACTACAGGAAGCATGACCTTTAGTCTCTCGGCTAAGGGTCTATGTTTTTTTTTAGTTTTTCTATATACCAAGGTTTGAGAAAATATGCTTAGTTATGATGCTTACGAATATAAATACACGTGACCGACGTGACTCATGAATACGCACACAAAATATTAATAAAATACAAGTACAATATAATCTCGTTAACAATGTAGGGAAAAGAAAGAAATAGAAATGAAAAGTAAGGGTAATTTAACAAAACAAAAAAAATTATAGTGACTACTCCCAGCATAGCATGGTCCTTTCTGAATTTATACATAGGTGATCAAGCTATGTATAATTTAAGAACTAACGATGAAATGCTCATTTCGTCAAATTAATATTATTATAAAAAAAATCTTATACGGTATAAACGATATAGTTTACGAGGTAGCAAAATAGTTTGTGGTAATAAAAACGGGGTTATTTATATAACGACGCAAGATATTTTGCAAGATAACGGGAAATGTTTTATGAGGCGATAACAAAAATAGTTTACAAGATAATTACGTGACGGTTTATAATGTAATGGTAACAAATGGTTTACGAGTTGACAACCCAATAATTTATAAAAGTGGCAAACATACATGGTTTATATAAAAGACACGAAATAGCTCATAAGATGTTGACGACATATTTCATGAATTGACAGCGAAATAGTTTATAAATAACAACGAAATAATTCATGAGGTGACACGGAAATAGTTTGTAAGATATCTGCAAAATAATTTATAATAGGGTAGCAAAAGGGTTTATAATTAACCCGTAAATTAGGTTTTTTTTTTTATTTTTTTTTTTTTTTATAAAATGAAACGAGTTAGTCCATTAATTGATAGTTAGATCAGATATGATGGGTACTAAGTTTAGGGGTAATTATAAAATGTTGACAAAACGGTTTATGGATATGATATCAAAATAGTTTTTAGGTGTTAAAATAAACCAACAAGCTATCAGGCAAACGGTTTGCGTGAACTGGATGTAAAATAGTCTAACGTAGACAACAATTGTTTTAAGACGACACTAAAATAGTTACATAGTTTATACATCCAGTTAGTTATTAACAGTAAGACTGTTTACATTAATAATAGTGAAAGGCGTTGTAAGACGGTATACAAGGAGTAGCGTACTTTATATTTACCTAGGGAATTTAAAGTGTAAACTGACACATGTCATGACACAAATTTGACAAATGAATTAGGAAAAGCCACACATACACGAAATGCAAAGGTAGGTACTAGTGCAAAAACTCCTTATGAAGATTTTTGTCTAAGTTATTAGGTTTCACTAGATAGGAAAAATCTGTCCTTAAACATCAACGGTATTTTGACAGGCGTTTGTTGAGCTCCAAAAAGGTTTTTAAACCTCTAAATACGGTTCACCACGGTTTCAGATTTCTAATTTTTCCAGTATGGCCTCTAAGTAGAATAACGAAACGGGTTTGGTCTATAATTCCTTACTCTCATGGCCAACACTTTGTAGTCATTACATTCACAGTGCATGGTCTAGTTGTGCAAGGCAAACTTTCAGTTTGTTGTGGAAGGGAAATTTTTGCCTACTTATGTGTCTTTGAACTTTAGTTTAGCAATGTACGCTCCTTAAGGCCTTTTGTCATTTACTTTTGTTGTTGGCATATCCTTTACTACTTGGTTTCCTAACGTTACGACTAAATTCATTATGTCGCGAACATGTGGAGCTTCTATCCTATAGCCAAACATTAAGCTTCAATGCATTAGCACTTGCGTTGGGTTCCATAACACTCGATCCTCGTGGAACTATTCCTTGTCTTGGTCGTCGGGTTATTTACCTTCAAATCCGAACGGGGAGGTCATGGGAATAAGATCAGTCGAAAATAAATGATTAGTATAGACTAAATTTCTGATGCAATACGCGGTACCCATAAAATTCCCGGTGGTGGCATGAAAATACGATCCTGCAGGCACTTAATGAGTATGGGAGAGTGTTTAAAAAATCGTCTTCGTGAGAACGGCGGAGAGAAGGGAGCCGAAGAGAAGAGAAGCAAACAATTAGGGGATCGAATAGAGTTTAAATTAGCTGATGAGTATTACGGTTAAAAGGTAAAATAAGATTATGAATCTTTTAATGAAACGAGTTTACATAGCAATTACCATCTTAAACCTCCAGTTACAAGTCCGCCCCATACAAGACTGTGGAAACTTAGTTCATACATAATCCCATGTAAAATAACGTGTATCGGGGTTTCGCGTAATACGATATTGTATAAGGTTCATGAATTTATCAGTTTGAGGACCATTGCCTCGACTATCACATGTCATAGACAAATTTTAGAGACCATTGTGTCATCCACAATGTCTAGAAACGTTTAAATATTTTATAGACAACTTCCCACTAGTAATTCGAGGAATAAACTGTAAGGCGAACGTTTAAAACCCGGGAGAAGAGATAACCGCAAAAAAAAAAAAGACAACCTCAGAGAAAGTAGATACACAGAGAAAAGATAATCGCAGAGAAAATGTAAGCGTAAGCTCATAGCAAAAATACGTATAAGGCACACATAAAAACACGTAAGGATCACTACTGGTTATAGTCCAGACCTAGATTTTCTACCTAGATATCTACCTGGTTCTTATAACCTTGGTCTATGATACCAATCTGTCACACCCCCAGACTGGGGCTGGAGGAATACCCTGTCTGAGGGCGTGACGTCCATCATAATCCCAACAAAAGGCTAAGGGGAATCCGACGCACTAATGGAGTTTTTAGAAAATCCTAGCTCGTTTGCATGGTTTTAAAAATAAATAAGTTTTACTTGATTTCAAGAAATTCAACATTTGCGGATGCTTAAGTACAATGTAGGCGAAGCACTAATTAGAGTTTTTAAAAGGACAACGAGTATGATATTATGATTAAGTTTGAAAGAGTTATTTTTCTATTGCACGTAGGACTCCCACATAGACAATCAAGAAGTCCAAAGAAAGCACTGAGAAAAACATGCTAAACGGTCAATACTTAAGTTGAGTGAATCATAGGTATAGGTAAAACACTTTCCTGAGGACCCAAAAACGTTTCGTTTCCAGAAATATAACTGCAACATACAAAACCGCATGCGGACTATTTATAACGGATACAATAACGCATGCAAGTGTTATCCTGTTGCGCTACGCTCATGACACTAAGGCTATTAGTTACCAGGGCAAGCTTCTTCCTGTTGCTAGTATTCCTGCCCTAACCTGGTTGTCCCAAAACCAACGACCACCATAGTGTACAATCGAACAGACATAGTATCCGTGTGTTCATCGACGCAAAAGAAACAAGTAAGTGCCATGCTTACCCGGATGGGTAATTCGTCCCAATCAGATCTATTTATTTCACTGCGCTTTCCTCAAACCGGTTCTCGGTCGAGAACCACTAAATAGTTCATGATAAGTTGGGCCGTTATAAGTATGACGTAAAGTAGTAATAAAAGTAGTAGGTTTGTACTAAGCAATTTTAGGCAACAAGTGGGGGTAAATAGGAGGATGGTTAACTTGAAAACACTTGTGTCCAATGAAGAAAATAAACCATTTTTATTCATAAACAACTTTAAGTACTTAATTCCATAAGTAGAAAGCGTGTGATATTCAATCAAGTAACCAGGTTTGATAATTTGTGTGTAAACGAGATTTGAAGATTACGGTAACGTAAACGAGTTTCTAAACGAGCATGTTTCTCACCCCAAAGGATACTAAACATTCTATCAATAACAAGGTAAAGATGTGGGGCTTCTGAACTCACCTTGATGTTGCAGAGAACATACTAGCAGGAAATATGCAAATAATAAGCACAGCATAAACGGAGAACAAATGGCTCGACCAGAAGATGCAGCTTTTCCAACCAAACCATCAAAACTTATCGGCTCCTTAAACCCAATTAGTTGGGTTGTTGAATTAGGGTTTTCGCTGGAATGAGCACGTCAACGCGCACACGTTGATAAGGGATTTGGATTTCAAGTTGGATGAGTTTGTGGTTTTGGGTTAAATAAAAAATAAATCGAACAAAACACACGCACGTACTCATATATTCCGTATATAAAATTAATATGATAAAATGAATAATTATATAATTCATATGGTGAGATAATAGTAAAGACAAACATTCAAAAGGAAAAGTCGTAGTATATAATACTTTACAAGTATTATAGAGAAACTGATTAAAAAAAAAAAAATTTAAATGTAATAATATCATTCGCGCCGGGGGGGGTTTTTTTTCCATAATGTCACCATTTAAGTTAATTAAAAAGTTTTCTTGCGTCATTATGTAAAAGTAAATACACGTTTTAAAGTTACGAATTGAATAAAAGACGTTTTTAAAGTTTTTACAAAACTTATTATTTTATTTATTAGAATTATAAAATAATGTTATATATATTAGTGTTTCGTTGCGCGTTTTAACTAAACTAGTTGTTTTGTTTGTAAAAAAAAAAATAAAAAAAATTTTTGTTAAAAAAGTATATTTTCGTTCACATTTCCCGGGTTTATTGTATAATTATAACATAAAAATCTTCTAAGACTATGCTTTAATCCTCTTTATCGAGGTTTCCCAAAATAATAAAAGTGTTAAACGAATAATACTAAGTATATAAATTTTTATAAATTTCGGCATGACCTAGTCGTTTATGAGACGTTTCCATTTTTACCATAAACAACCAAGTTTTTCCTACTTTTAATCAATCTATTGTTGCAATATAATCGCGGGTATAATTTTTTTATTTTCCATATCTGTAATTTAATCCGAGATTTCCAATAGTAAATAACATCATCTAAAACCCAAAAACACCCTCTATGTTTGTTTTAAACTGATCTCCAAACGCCTCTTTGGGCCGTTAGCCACAAAACCAACGCCCTCTCAAGCAGAAAATCACAAATCCAAACGCCCATTTAGGGCCATTTAAAACGCGAACGGAGAAACAAACACCCCATAAACTTTACCAAATACAAACAAACAAAACTAAAACCAAACTCGTTATTAGTTTTTATAAAGAATATCTAACCAAACCAAAAAGACACTATAAAAAAAGAAGTGATGTGTGGAGGGATGGGGGGGGGAGTGGCGGCTGAGGCCGAGGCTGAGGCTATGGTGGTTTTTTTTTTTTCCGGGTTGGTGCGCCGGGGCCCAAGCGAGGTGGTGGGTGAAGGATGGTTGACCGAAAGTTGGGTGGCGTGGTGGTTTAGCGAAGGAGGGTGGTGAAGAGTTAGTGGTGACTGGGTGGATTTGAAGGTGGTGGAGTTGGAGTGTCGGCGTGGGGGTGGCTGCGGTTGTGGAGTAGGTGGAGTGAGGAGTCGATGGTGGTGGGGTCGGGCGAAGATTACTGATGGCGTGTGGCGGAGAGGGCTGTGGTGGTTTTGGCGGCTGTGGCCGGCGATTGGCCGGAGTAAAGGGGAGGGCGGAACGGTTTTTGGAGGCGCGTGATGGCGAGTGGGGTTATTAGGGATCGGGTACTGGGTCATAGGATAACTTTGGTTTCTAGGCCCGGAACCGCTCGCGCGAAACTTTTTCGGCGGCCGGCAGCATGGTTGGGCCGTGGCGGCGACCGGCGGGAAGGTTGGGCCGGAATATTTTTAGGGGAAGATGGAGGATGTGAGGAGAGAGTAGGTCTATAAGTGGTGTGTGATTTTTTATTTTTGTATAAATGAAATTAAAATGATTTAAAATTTGTATTTTATATAAACGTTATAAAAATTAAAGTGGTAGGGTTTATAATAGATTAGGGTTAAAACTGAAAATATTACCACAGGGACTAAATGTGTAATTGTTGAGAAACTTTTATAAAATAATGGTTCGGAACTCGTTTGAGTGACTTATCGGACGATTCAAAATACGAAACTTGCGCCATTGTTTTCCAAATTATTTTTCTGATAAAAATGAGTATTTACTTGATTATATTTTATAAATGTTTTTATAAAATATAACTAAAATCATTATGATTATTTATTTATTTGGTACCATTGAGTGTCACGGGCAAGCTTTGTCCGTAAAATTTAAAACTTTAATTTGAACATTCGTGTTTTAAAATAACCGCTTTTGAATAAAAATTAAATAATTTATTAAATATTTTTATTTAATAAAAAGTGATAATTAAATATAAATTTAATTAATTTTTGTGGTCCGGTCACGAGTTGCGTTCAATTTTTCGCGAGGTCTATTCAGTATTTTCTGCTTGGTTTCAAGTCTCCGGGCAAAACAAAAAAAGTTGTTTGGCATGTCATTTACGTCAAATTGCTTTTAGAGTCCGAATTCGGAAAACGTAATTTAGCGGAGTCGTTTTGATAAATAATTCGGAATAAATTATCTTCTCGTTTTCAAGTCAATATAAGTTCGAAAAATATAAATTTGCAAATGAGCGATTAAATAATCGATATTATGATTTATTATAAAAAAACGTTTTCAAAAATTTTACCGGGCTACGCGGTTATCGTTTTTATGGGACCGTTTAAAAGGTCAAAATTCAAAAGTCAAGTCGGAACCAAAAAGTAAAAAAGGGTTAAAATAGTAATTTAAAAATATCGAAAAATGCGCGGTGTGCCACCAGAACAAATGAAACCATAGAAAAAAAAATCAAATACCAAAGACGGTAATTCTTTGTACCAATTATCGACTTTAATCGATACGAAACAAATCAAATAATGTTTTTATAAAATCAATTTAAAAATAGCGAGTTATTTAGTATTAAAAAAATCATTTTAAGGAATAAATAATATTGCTTTAAATGTAAATATTTATAAAATTCATTCTGGTTTGTAATAAAAAACTCTAGAGATGTTATTAATGGTGTAGCGTACCTTTACACTATGAATCACTTTAAAACCTGCTTTTTTATAATAAAATAAAAAACTATTTACAAAGATCATTTTATATACAATTTTCTATAAACACCAACACAATACTTCCAAAGGTTTTTTATAATTAGACATCAATTATAAAATATATCAATTATAAAATATGTTACTTAACAAAGGATACATAATACCAAAAAGGGATGTAAAAACACGTACAGACTCTAAAACAATTTCTATTGTCTGAAAAATGAAGAAATACCCAGGAACACTATACTCAAAATAGAATCAAGAACGAACTAGTACAAGGAAAATCATTGCAAGGACGTATACGTACCCAAAAGAAAATGTACCGTCTTCTCCAAAAATAACGATCGACAACGCAAATCCTAAAAAGCATTGATACAAACACTGTCGCTAATGGGTTATTAAAAACCTAGGGTTCTACCATCAAGTGAGTAATGATACACACTTAATATGTTAGGAATAATTAGTGCTTTAAAAGAAAACGTTTGATACTTCATACGAGTGGAAGTCAATATGCAACGAAAAGACCTAATGAAACGCGTCTATTTCCGAAAGAGTAGATTCCGAACAAACCAATATACATCAAGACATCGATAGGGAAAAATCGGGTATCCATACTAAAAGTACGTATGAAGGGGTTGCTTGCTAATCTTAGACTAGGGAAATCCGAACAAAATAACCAAGCAAACGAGCAACCTCTTATAAAAAGCAATACTAGGTTATTCCGCCTTACTAATAGTAAGAGAACCTTACTATCTATCAACTAATTAACACATCTCCAAAATTAGGGTTCGAGGCATAATTCTTTACCCTACCACCATCCTTATCATGGATACAACATTCAATAAAATCACATATTAATACCATCTTAGAAACACACACAAATAAATGCAATCATAGTCACAAGTCTACGTGTGTGATGCTGTATAATTATGTTGGCCACCATAATTATCAGTACTCCTTTTCACAGTGTACTTATTCCAAGTTAACACCCATTTTCAAAACTATTCACATATAAGCACATAACCCTCATTGCCACATCTTAAAACCACTCCAAACCTGTAAATATTAAAATCTGTTCCATAAATATCTACTTACTATATCAAATTGAAATCGAACGACATAAACGGGTGAAAGTTCCACAACGACTTCCAAAAATATGAAATATGCTAATGAATAATCAATAACAACATGACGAGGTAAAGGACGGGATAAACTTATGCTGGGCCTCGCTTGGGTTTGACTTTGCCTCCCCAAGAATCACCCGACTCCGGGGTAGCCCTATTTACAAGCATCTTGTCAGCGATAAACTTCCTATCTCCTGTCGTTCAAAAGAGGCTCCTTATAACCGATTAGGTCAGTGGGAAAACGGTTCCCAAACGAGACTTCTTAGGGTGGGAAATAAACTTGCTATATTACTTAAGAATGTAATAATATCATATCTATATGGAGGCAAATAACTAAATGACACTTAGTAAAATACGAGATATATAAGCTAGCAAAAATAGTGGAGGAGGCATAACAATATATAGCATTCAACATTAACCCCTAAATGCATCTACAATTGAAGGACCCCTAGGTTATAGTCTAGGCTCAACCACCTACTTTCTCTATAAGAACCAAGGCTCTGGAATACCCATTTGTCACACCCGCCAGGCGGAGGAAACACAAGGTCCCATAACATCAGGGATATCTTCATAACCCCAAATAGTGTCAACAATATGTGAATCACCAAATGCATAAACTAAATATAAAAAGACATAATGTGTCAGATAATACCGAAAAACAAAAAGAAATGCACGGCGTCTTGCATTTAATGACAAAGGGTCTCATCAATACAAAGACATAACATGACTTACGAACTAAAAAATCAAATAGATTCAAAAGAATCCTTGCCTCAAACACGAACAAAACTCAGGAAGAGCAATAACTCAAATGCATTCCTAACTGGTCTTTCTAGACTCTTCTTTTAGCCTTAAGATCTCATGATTACTCACCTGTAAAATGAGCTTTTATTAAAAAGTCAAACATTGGTTGGCTGAGAGTCATAGATGTTTAGGGCTATTGTTTTTTTTTTTTTTTTTTTTTTTAAGACACATAACAAAATCTTTCAAAATTGCTGCGATGTACTAAAACAATCCATAACAACCACGTCGTCCGAAATGTTACACGTTATACATCACTAACACTCTAAAGGGACATGGGTTTAGTCTCACTATCCTTCGATCAAAACACAAGTCACGAAGGTAGTATTTCAACTTTAGTTGGATTTGAAAGTTGATTAGTAAAACACCCTCTCCAACCGAATTTCACATACCCTCAAAACAACTCAATTAAATCATAAAGGCCATGGAGCGTACCACATTAAACGACTCCAATGATCATAAAAGCATGGAGCGTACCACAAATAAACGACTCAAATTGATAAAAGACTGCATGGTGGATAACACTCTAACGGACTCCATTGTTCACAAGCCATGAAGCGGATCACATCCTACATCAATACCATATACACAATAATCACAACAACTAAAACATTTAAACTCATATCATCATTTCCACCCAAGAAAACATAAGAAAAAGGGGCTATGAAACTCACCTGATGCTTAAGCAATTCCAAACTCCTTTGCACAAAACTAAACAATCAAAACAACACGTGTTACACGCGACTAAGCCAAAAGCTTACGCCCATGAAAAAATCATATGATGGATGTCTAAGGTGTTTAATTACCCTCATGGGGCTCACCGGACACCAGGCTCTAACTTAACATACTTACTCACACTGTCACTAAAACTACTTACAATTAACTCTCACGAATTGCTAGAATTTTTTAGTGTCTCCCTTAGTACCCAAAAACTCCTTACTTAATGACGTTCATAAATTATACAAAACTAACTATGTAATATATGAGTATATTAACTACCTTGTGATTCCCAAGTAATACTTACATGTGTAACTAACTCAAATAAAATCAAACTTCCAAACTGCCCTAATTCGGATCTAATTGCACACCAAAATATATCACTCTAATTACCATACTTAGACATACTTTCAGAGGCTAATTTTTACGGAATTATCCCTAGACATATGGAAATTAACTATTGTAGAAGGGATAATCTTAATTCAACTTTTATGTATAGGTTTTACCCTCACAAACATGACCTAAATCTGACCCGTATTTACTATTCTGACAATGTTTAGTGTAACCAACATTTGAATGACTTCCCGACCTTAAAAACTTTTGAGGCCAGATTTTATGGAAACCTAGATCCCTCCCCCTGAGCTAAAACTAGGCCCCAAAGAATCTTTTATCAATTCATTGCTTTTTATTCAAAACTAGATATCATCAAAACAACACAACTTTAAATTATGCCAAACCCTAATTCAAGTTTCAACGCAAAATTAAACCATAACCAATATACACCAGAAGCTTCAATTAAAACTTAATCGCTTTATAACATGTTTATTATATCATTAATTAAAGATGTTATGAAACCCTAATTATCCATCATAATAATTATTACATGATTTAATGATAACTAATTAACAAAAACTTAATTGAAACATACCTAAACCTTGATTCTTGAACAAATACTACAAATCACCTGCTTAGATCTTGATACAAAAAAAATCTTTTTTTCTCTGCCTTGAGTTCGATAGGGTTTAAAAAAATATGGGGGTGGGTTATGGTTGTTATTTATATGAGGGAAAAGATAACTAGATACATGGACCAAATTAGAATCCTAATTATACTAAAATTAGTTTTTTTCCCTTAATTAGAGTCCTACTAGGATTGGGCATTATTCTTTTTTGTTTCATTTTTTTTCTTTCTAAAATTTGTATTTACTATTCATGTATAAAAAAAACATTTTTTTAATCTTTTATTAGTTAATTAATTACCTTCCATTACCTTAAGTTTCTATTTAAAACCTCAGCTATTTGGTAAATCATTTTGGCTTAATTTTTTTTTTTTTTTTTTTTTTTTTTTTTTTTTTCAAAATACTTTCTAAAAATAAATTTTCATTTCCAAAATTTCTTTCTATTATGGAATGTTTACTACCATCTTCATATTTCAACCACTTTATTCTTTCCCATATCACACACTTCTATAAAACGCTTAATCCTTAAAACCAAGGATTGACGTAGCAATGCATGCACACGTCTTTCATATCCATTATCACCACACGTGAACAAATTGAATACTTAACACCAAACTCAAACACACTCAAAATGAGATGCCCATACACCTCAAAAAAGATATCAAGCACATAATTTAACTACTTAGCTAGCATAAATTCACATAGCACACACTACCACACATAAAATGAACTCCTTAAGCATTTCTTAACTGTTTAAACTCAACTGCTCAAATCATGGTTGTACAGGAGGAGGAAAATAAACATGATAGAGGCTTCAAGAACTAAGTTAGTTGACTCTAAGTTTCCACCATCTTTTGGGCTGAGCAGTTAATTCTGCTTAGCTAAGTGCTAATTTGGGTCTTAGTCATTTAAGCCTCATAACAAGAACCTTATGACTTATTCGTGGAAGAACCCCTATTAATAGACTTCAATGAAACCTTTTGGGTGTCCTGTTACCATCTTAATACCAGGGGATCATTAGGCAAGTTTGTGATGGGGAAAGGAAAAGGTGATGAGGGATTTTTTGTTGGGTACTCTATGGTTAGCAAGGCTATGAGAGTATTTAACAAGAGGACCAGGATAGTTGAAGAGAACTTAAACATTATATTCCTTGAAAATACACCTAATGTGACAGGAAATGGACCAGACTGGCTTTTTGATGTTGATTCTTTGACAATATCGATGAACTATGTGCTAGTTGTTGTAGGAAATCAACCTAATGGTATTGCATGAACTAGAGATAACATTGTTAAAGGTCAAGCTGAGAAGAAGACAAAACCTAAACAAGAATACATCCTAATACCTTTCTGCACAACTGATCCATTAATCTCTCAAGGTCTTAAGGATAGTGAAGAAGATTCTGGAATGAATCCTACAGAAGTAGATGTAAATGGAGCATCAGATAAAGATGGGGAGGATGATCAAGCCACAAAAAGTGAGTTGAAAGGACTACATCAACAAGAAAAAGTAGTATGTACTCTAACAGCACGCTAATAGTTATAATATGTTAGTTACACCTGTTAGTACTGCTGGACCATCTTTTACTAATGATGCTCCATCATCACCAGTTAATGCTGCTAGAACTTTTGAGGAACATCTATTTGAAAAATTTTCTCCTTTCAAAAATGCATTTACTCTTCCAGATGTTCCAAACATGTTTTTAATTGATGATACTGGTTTTTTTTGTAATGCTTATGATGATGAAGATGTGGGTGCAGAAGCTGACCTAAACAACTTGGAAACAACCATGAATGTCAGTCCTATTCCCACAACTAAAATCTGACAGGATCGTCCTAAAGGCACCAGATCATTGGGACTTAATTTAGCTATTAAAACCAATGAGACTGACCCAAACAGCTATTTGATGAACATTGAACTGGATAGTTATTTATTTTACTATTAATAAGTAGACGGATAAACAAATCACAAAGCTTATTCCAACAAAAAAAATTGCTTTATTTGCCTGTTTTTCTCACTCAAAATGAACCCAAGAACGTGATTCATAGCTCTGAAAGATCCACGCACTAGGATAGAAGCATGCAAGTGGAGCTTCTACAATTTCAACTTCAGAAGGTTTTGGACACTGGTTAATCTACTTAATGGCAAGTGGGCCATTGGAACCAAATGGGTCTTTAAAAACAATAAAGATAAGATAGGAATTATCATTAGAAACAAGGCAAGACTGGTTGCACAAGGTTACACGCAAGAAGAAGGCATTGATTATGATGAGGTTTTTGATCTTTTTGCTAGGATAAAAGCAATCAGGTTATTTTTGGCCTATGCATCATTTATGGAGTTTAGTGTGTACCAGATGTATATAAAGAGTTCCTTCTTATATGGTATATTAAGGGGATGGCGTATTTTATGGGGTTTGACAACATTCTGTTTTTCGATAGGATCCACAGTTACCTGACAAAGTGCTATATGGTAGAAAAAGCTTTATATGGTCTACATCAAGCTCCTAGAGCCTGGTACGAGACCTTGTCTACCTACTTAATTGAAAATGGATTTAGAAGAGGCACTATAGATAAGACTTTTTTCATCAAGAAGAACAAAGGTGATATCTTATTAGTATAGGTGTATGTTGATAATATCATCTTTGGGTCCACAAAGAAGTCTTTATGTGATGAGTTTGAAGGTTTGATACACAAAAGATTCTAGATGAGTTCTATGGGGGAACTCACTTTCTTCTTAGGATTGTAAGTACAACAGAAGGAGAATGGAATCTTCATTAGCCAAGACAAATATGTGGCTGAAATATTGAAGAAGTTTGATTTTGCTACTTTGAAGATAGCAAGCACTCCTATGAAACCTAACAAGGCATTGGTCAAGGATGAAGAAGCTGATAGTGTGGATGTTCATTTATACAGATCAATGATTGGATCATTGATGTACCTAACAGCTTCTAGACCAGACATAACTTTTGCTGTTTGTGCTTGTGCAAGGTTCCAAGTTACACCTAAAACCTCACATCTTCATGCTGTGAAGAGGATCTTTAGATACTTAAAAGGTCAACCTAAATTGGGCCTTTAGTATCCTAGAGATTCACCATTTGACTTGGAAGCCTTTTCAGATAGTGAGTATGCTGGTGTTAGTCTTGACAGGAAATCCACAACAGGAGGTTGTTAATTTCTTGGCAAGAGATTAATTTCATGGCAATGTAAAAAGCAAACAATAGTTGCAAACTCCACTACTAAAGCAGAATATGTTGCTGCTGCAAATTGCTGTGGACAGGTGTTATGGATTCAAAATCAAATGCTTGATTATGGATTCAACTTCATGAACACCAAGATTTACATTGATAATGAAAGCACCATTTGTATTGTGAAGAATCCAGTATTTTACTCTAAAACCAAGGCACTCGAGATTTAGGCACCATTTTATTAGGGATTCTTCTGAGAAGAGACTTAATTCAGGTGCGTAAGGTCATACATCCATAATGTAGTGGACTTTTCTTGACAAAGGGATTTGATGTTAGCAGGTTTCCAACTATTTAATCGCTAGAATTTGACTTTTAAATTTGTAGTTGTATGGTTTCAGGGGAGGTTAATGGTGTATAAGTGCAGTGGATTACTTAATACTGTTGGCTTTAGCTTTCACTACTTGAAGAAACTTTGTAAGCTGTACCAAAACTGTTTTATACTGCTAGTATTGGTTAGTGTTGCTAACAGGTGTTTTAAAGATGGTTTTGATGGATGTATTTCGGTTAAAGATGCTCCTTGGACCGGTATTAAGGGTTAACACATTGGTAAGAAGTTAGTTATGTGCTCAGGGCGTACTTTATGCTGCTGGGGTTAAAAGTATGTACTGTCTAAGAAGCATTAGAGTTAGTGTGCCAGGCAAAAACTAAGTGACTGTGGGTTACCGTTAGAGGATAGTACAGCTAGGGGTCTAATATGTAAATTTAATAGTTTTATTATCAATAGGTTTTTCCTGAACTTATAAAACATTCTCAATTCACACAATTAAACTCACCTAAATTTCATTCATACGCTCTCTAAATTTTACAACTTAATCAATTTTCTTGCCGACCCAATGAATCATCAACAATGGCTGATCTTGCATACGTCAAACAACATAACATGGTTTCTTATCTGAGAAAACGGCTCGGGAGGAATGCTGACTTTTCATAGATATTGGACCTTCCTTGGACATCTAGTTCGTTCCAATTTTGCTCTCACTATAAGTCCAACTATCTATGCTTCATGCATTGAACAGTTTTGGAACACTGCTTGTCTTAAAACAATCAATTCAGAGAAGAAAATACATGCCAATGTTGATGGCAAGGCTATGGTAGTATCAGAATCATCAGTAAGGAGAGATCTTTACTTAAATGATGAGGATGGTACTGCTTGCCTAACAACTAATGAAATTTTTGAAAAACCTTGCACTGATGGTATATGAACCAACTTCTGATAAATTAACTTTCTACAAAGGTTTATTTTCTCCTCAGTGGAAGTACCTCATACATACCATCCTTCATTGCTTAAGTTCAAAATCTACTTCATGGGATCTGTTTTCTATAAATTTGGCTTCTGCAATTATTTGTTTAGCAAAGGGTAAAAGCTTTACTTTTTCTAAATTGATTTTTGATGTGGTATGTCGCTTAGGAAACTGTAGGATCCATCCTCTGTGAACGCCCTGTCTCACGCCCCCGCAATGTATCCAAGGTTTTTTGCAATGTTTTTGAATATTCAACTTACCAAATTTGGTAATACCTTTTAATGATATTTATGAAATACACCTAAACTTACTAACAACGTTTTTTACCAATTTTGAGGAAATAGGAAAAGGATTTTCAAAGCGTGTAACACCATTGTTTCAATAATTGTTGGTTCCTTCAGTTAAGTAGTGAGTAAAGGTTCAGAGCAACCCCCTGAACCCTAACCCACACCTTCTACTGCTCCTCTAGAGTTCTATCTCAAGTTACTACTGCTGCTGCATCACCAACCACCAAAAGACCCAAACAATTTATAAAGAACCAAAAGAGCGTCGGAACATCAAGGTACCTTAGCTCTGGTGGTTCCCCTAAGTAAGGTTTTGAATAGGGTCACATGAAATCTTGAATCCATGATCATTATCAACATTGTAAGATTAGAGAGAAATGAGGGAAAGTAAAGAGCAAACTTCAAATTGATTATGGAGGGGGAACAAATGGAGAGTTAATTACAAGGGCCATCACCTCTAATGAGATTAGAGGGCTTATTTATAGGCATGGGGAGGGAGGCTTCCTTCCTTATTTTTAAACTTGTCAATACTAGTCCCTAGACTTTGGTTTATTATGCTATTTCTTATTAATGCTACTAAACTTATTACAAGCTATATTAAACTAAAACAAATATAAGTCTACAAACAAAATATAATTGAACCACATAATCGACAATTTTCCATAAACCTAACAATTCTCCCCCTAAGGGTCGATTATTCTGGGTGTTTCCTCTATGGTCCAATGTGGTCTTCCATTCTCGTACATCTCCCATCTTCTTCATTGGATCTCGATAATGCAATACGAACTTCAATCTCTTCTTGCAATTAACTTAAGAAAAACTCAACATCATCATTTGTGAGTTCTTGTTGCACATAGCCATACCTTGACATCATTATAATAACTTTAGTCCTTCAAGCGTTCTTCTCAGTGTTTGCATCACAAAACTTTGTATCTTTGAATGTTTAATCCCCCTTTTCTCTTCTTGCCAATTAGTATAATGATTCCATGTACGGGGCCTCATACGATATAGAAAAAAACCCCCTCAATATTCTTCAATCTGGGTATATAATTGTTGGTTGCAGTAAGATTATCTTCTGTTGATAGCTTATCGATTCCATGTGTGAAAAATCGTACACTCTTTCCCATATCACTGATCTCCGGCTATATGATCACTGATAGAGGGACCATAGCAATCCGATATGTAGCATTAATCAGGGGTACCTTGTTATTCACGATCTGCAAGATAATGTCTCAATGTCATTCTTATTGAGGTTCTTGTAATCTGGCCTCGCGTTATTAACACTATGCATTCATTAGCTCTTTTTGCACAAACTCTGTGATAAACCTTACTGTTCATGACCCATGATTACCAGTATGTCTGATGACTGGAACGATCTTGAGATTTGAAAGATCTCTTCCATTTGGTTTCAGGTTCATACTGTTCTTCAAGTAGAAGATCTACGCATATGAGGATTCTTTCCAGTTTTCAATTCCATATCGTGCATAAGGTTTAAAATCTTTATACACATTATTACCCCTCTGGACAGTCCGTTTCTTCAATATTATCATCATTGAAGACAAATTGGGGAAATTTATGAACTCGTGAAGTGACAACACGATCTTCTTTGGTACTGAATTTCCTATTCTTCAAGTACAAAAGGTCTTTGTTTGATCAGAGATCGTGCTGGAGCTTCAGGGATCTCTTTGACCGCTTTGTATAATGGTTGTGATCTTTTCAGGGGAGGTGGAGGAGACAAGAATTTGCTTTATGCTTTCCACACAATGTCACTTTGCAAGAAACTTCTTCATGCTGATTCAATGTGATATTGATGTTTATCTCCTTTGAAGTTACATCTGTGTCTTTAGCATCTCATCCTCCATTCTTCTTCAACTGAGTCTTCATCAATTATAAAAGATATATCTTCCATAGATGTTTGTGATACTTGCTTAGTTGGATTCTCCATCCTCTTCAGAAGCATAAGATCAGCCAAGAGAAATCAAATTCATCATCTTGTTCTTGATTCCCTGAAGTAGAAGGACCTAGGTTCCTCTATATTAACTTGTTAGGGACATACTCTCCCCGATTTACATATGCTTTATACTCGATGTCTTCTGCCTTTTTGCACTATTTCCCCTTAGGATAGCATCATCATAAGGATCGCTGATTTTGTCGCGACACTGGCAAGAGACGATCTACAGGAGTTTGTGGTACCTGAGCTCTTCTCAAACTTCATTCTGGAGCGCTAACCAGGCTTGCTCTGTCGTTGTTGTTGTAACAGAGGATCAGCCCTCATAGCAAGGTACCCTATGCTTGTAGTTCTAGACACAGAGGATGATTGAACTTGTGCCCGAGAATAAAGAACATGAAGAATGACCGACATATACTGGTAGCAAATGCATCAAACTAAAGAAGGAATAGTTTGTCAATACATTTAGATCTGTGAGATATATGTGCTGCATAAGCCTATGTTCTTGGAAAGATAGCTTAGAGGATTAATCTTTCCGTCTTTCTTAGTTCATTTTCCTTTTCCAGAATCAACCCCTTCCGCAAGATACACAGGACTTGATCACAAAACTTGACCAGGATTCCTTCTTAACTTGCTCCGTATTTTCTCTTTCACCAACTCTGAGGGTGCCCCTCCGTTCAGATATCATGACATGCTCTGCTACCTAGAACTACTTTTTCAGCAATTGATCACTTGATGTTCGGGCATGAACCTTTTCATGAGATGTGCAAAGAAGTAACCATATCTCCCTGTAATTATGAACGAGATCTTGTATCTTTGGAATCGATTGGGTTTTTCCTTGATCAATGCTAAAAGACGAAATTGGTTTTTGTATTTAACTTTGGTTCTAGTTGAACTGATGATGGTTAGTAAGGATGAGTAACACGTCAAATTCCTGGAGATTCGATCTCCGAAGATACGAGAGTAGAGAGATCTCTTAGGTGATCTAGTGGTGGAGGGGAATTGGTGAAAATCTAGTCTCCTTTTCATTCATTCCTTTTTCACCCTTCTCCTTTAATTCAAAACACTTCATCAGTATTTTCATCTTCTTCATCATCAACATTTACAGGTGAAACAATATTGGTAACATCTACCATTAGAGTATCTTTATCTGGTTCCACCTACGTGTCCTTTGTAGTCTCTTCCTCCTTTTCCTGAACAATCTCCACTCTGTACTTTTGTTATCACTCTTGGCTCCTAATCCTATGGGCCGGAGGAGAATAGAATGTGTCGATCATGCATGGGGATGAACTATATAACATTCTCAGGGATCTTCAACAAGGCTTTCAATCTCCGCAGTGCCAAGTGCTCGATATAATAGTGCATATTTTCTCTTTGCTCTTTTTCTTTAGGACTCTTGTGCTCAGCAAAGACTTACTTGAATCATGTCTTATAAAATCATCTCATCAGCTTTTTCTGCTGATGGCACTGGAACAGGTGGTGTTAGTCGTGCAGATTGCCTTGACGATAATTGAAAACGGATCACAGTTGATCGTTTTGGACCACTTGACTCAGCTGTCTTCGTAGCAGGGTTAGGTGACCTAGAGGCGCTAGGTGTCCTAGGCGTTCTTGGGTTAGACTCAAGTCGGCTTCGTGATTGACGGTCAGAGGAAAGACATCCTAGACCAAACACCTCTACCATACCTTTCTTACTAATGCTCCGTATGCTTCATTCTCATCAGTGCTCATCCATGCTGGTTATCCCGCATCCCAACCTTGAATCTTCTTGTTTCTTCCTGAATTAAAGATATTCTTACTAATATCATCTCTTGAAGATTGTGATAAGCCTTTCGAGACGTCTTGGAAATGTCAGAAAGGAAAGGATGTCATATAATGAATGTGATGATGATTTTCGTTAAATCGTGGTGTCTGGGATCGAGAGTGGCAAGATGATTGAATGCGAAATAGTAGTAAATGCTTCCAATTCATAAACTCCGCATAATCCACCATGATGTTATAGACAAACAAAGTATAACATTTGTGCATTATTCATGCACACGGCGGTTTGGTCCCAAACCGTGTAACGCGGTGTAGACAAGCACTGGAGAATATCTTGCATAACGTCTGCCAAGGCTGTAGAAGACCAGATATCTTGAAATTAGAAACAGTCTTGAGTTCCATTATAAATCCCAACACTTGTTTGTTAAAATAGAACCATATCAGAGAATGATGGTGGTGGCACAAACGAAGCATGATTGTTATTCATTTGCTTATGGAAGATGAAAGATTGTTCTGAAGTCATCTAGAGTAAGTGTAAGCTCTTTTCTATCCAGCAAGAACTTGAGTTGATGCTTTGATCCGTCTTCTTTCAAAGTATGCCAGAACTGTGCCATATAAATCCAAGGTACAGATGCTGACGCTGCAATGTGAATCGGTAATGGTGATTCTAGATAATTATGCCATCAGATATCTTGCTCTTAATGGAATTCGCACATGTTCCAAATGTGTCCAACCTTCTTGTTTGCATACCACTCCTAGGTCTCTGTATCTGCATTGTTCGCGGAGGGCTCGTACAACTCTCATCTGGCAATGCCACACCCTGTCACCCTCGCCTTCGATGTTGTTGTTGTGCCATGATGATAACTGAATGAATACAATTGAGGTGTTAGGAAACAAATAATTCTTTTGACATTTTTGGTTTTTTCCTCCTCTGTTGTTTTTATCTGTTCTGGCAATTCATTTTTGACTATATTTTTTGATAGTGTTTTTCTCTGTGCTCGTTCTTGCTTTTTTAGCACATGCCATACGCTTTATTCGAATTTATTCACTCTTTTCTATTTACCAATTTTGTGGTGTTCTGGCATTTCTTTTTTGAACACACTTTTGATTTGCTTTTTCGCGTATGGATTTAGCTCTCTCTTTCTGTTTTTAGAATATCCTCACCAGAAATTCTTTGTGACATGATACTCTCTCAAGAAGGATGATGATTTCTCTTTTGATTTGAATCAAGACACGGTTATGAAAAATTCAAGAGAAATCCTTCAACTTCTTAAAATTGTTTTAAGGAAAGGGTAGTATCATTTGACACTAATACAGATTTTGAGAAACCTTTTCAAAAGTCATGTGGACAAAGCTTTTTCATGATGTTGATAATATTGAAAATGTACATCACAAACCCACAACTGAATGGACCCTAAGTCCTCACTCCTTCATTCTGTTCAATGCAAATAAAGGCCCGTAGTGACATGACTTAGTCCACTTAACAATGAGCTTTGAAATTTAACATATTCAAGTTATAAAACTTTGATTCCTTGCAACAATTTGATTTGAAGCCCTAAACCATGATTACAAACACATCTAATTCAATAATTGAATGGAACTAAGTACACACTCCTCACTTCTGTTCAATGCACGGAAAAGGTCAAAACGACATGACTTAGTCCACTTAAACAATCACGAATAGACATATATGATCCATAGCATAAAATTCATGAAAACTTGTTTCTTTGCCAAAATTATTTGTCAAATTTTTAGCACACAAGAAACTGATCATTTTGTTTTTCACAGACATTCACACAATAAGCTTTCAATTCATGAAGCAAACAACCATTTATTAATATACAAAAACACTTCACAAAACCACAAACAATTAAATTGATTTTCACCATTAACCTTTACCGAGTTTTGACTTTTGTTAACTACCGAGTTTGACCAGTTGACCTTACCGATTTTGACAATTAGACTTTTTACTGAGTTTCAAAAATAATGACTTTTGTTACCATAAAACTCAATATCATCCTAAGTCGTTTCAATCATTGACAGATATCACCTATTTTGCCCCATGTGCACACAAATGAACTAAACTCGGGTAAAATAACTGATTCGGTAATGTACTACCAAGTTTAAATCCAAAACTAATCCTAACCTTCTATCGATCATTTGTGGCCCGTCAGTCACTTTTACCCCAAATCAAGGCTAAGGATTATGGCACAATATTCATAAGTACAAAACATTATCATAACACAACTCGGTAAACCTCATCTTTTACGAGTTCAAACCTCGGTATCCCAAATATCAAAAACCCTAAGACATATATATCCACTTATGATTGAGATAAGAAGTGAAATTACAATCGTGGTAATGAACTTAGATAGCGTTAGTTTGTTGTTTAATAACGATTTCTACTCAACTCAGTGTTTAAAAGGATTCGGTTATATAAAAAAAGAAAAGTATCACAAAAGAACATTCAAAATCTCTTTATATAGCACCGAAATAGTTTGGAAAATTGACATTTCAGTCCCTGTATTAACTTATTTACCGAAAAATATTGAAAATTTTACACATTCAAGATCCTTTATACTGACGCAATTCAATTTTTTTTAGTTTGTGAATTTACATCAAACTCCCCTTTTAAACACATGAATCATTTCAAAACACTCCCTCTTGAAATAACAATTATTGTAAAAACTTCATAGTCCGACAAATAAAAAATTGCATACCTTTTTCAACTACCTCACCCTCGAAAATATAACGTCTTTCCAAATTTAGTATCAAGAGGTTTATTATCAAAAAAGATGTTTGTGAATGAAAATTATAAGAACTCCCCCTTGGATCATGATTCTGTATTTTGCAATGTAAAAGGTTTTAATAAGAAACTTGGAATCATAAAACAAAAGATTGTAATTCTTTTAATTTTTTTTTAATAAGAAAAATGTGTCAAATCTTTTTGTTATTTTTATTTTAATTTTTTCTTTTGTTTTTGAAATATTTATGTACATGATTGTGACGTATGATCTTTTCATGAAGATAACTTTGTCAGACTTTCCAACTGATGTTGGAGTCATACATCTCATACCAATGGTCGATGCAACAGATACTCAAAGCGTTCTTTTGGGGAAGCGGCCTTTAGTAAATAGTCGCTAGTTGGTATTTTTGTTACGTCAAATACTTTCTACAGAACAACTACCCCTCTCAAATGTTATTATAATAAAAATGATACCGAGGGAATTCACTGAGCTTTGTCTTTAGAATGTTGGACTGGATTGATGAAATAGCAATGGCACTCTTGGAATCACAATACCTCAGAATCGATTGTATTTTAAATTCTAGTCAAGCAGTTTGATGTACGCAACCTCTCACTGAGCATAGCATGCAGAACTGAAACTTTCGCTTCTGCAGTAGACATCGCTAGAGTACATTCCTAGTTTTTTTGGAACTACCTCTACTCCGGCTTTCCACCTCTAAAAATTGCAGTCCGCCTGTATGTGCTTGTATTTTCATCTTTACAACCTGCATGGTTCCGCATTCTGACAAGCAATTAGTTCAAACCAGAATCCTTCCAAATCCCATAGGCCCATGTTATCGGACAGTCTAGTACCGAAAAGATCGTTTTAAACCTTTTGAGGTGTTTGACCGTAGGTCATGTTGATAACGTGCACATACAAAGTAGAAAGGCTAGTCTTGGTCGACTGGCTGTTAGATATATAAGCCCTCTATCATATCGACGGATAAAGTCATCTTTTGATCATAGGAGGTGGGGCCTTGTAAATCAGATCCAGTCTCTCCTGTTGCCTATAGGTGTAGCTACATGGAGAACATTCCTCTAGCCCATGTTTCTTTAAACAACTTATTGATATTGTGACTGGATTATGATTTTTTGCCACAGGGCATATTGCTGAACTTAAAGTCCAAGGAAGAACTTTAGTTCACCGATCATCGACATTTTCTAAATTGTTTTTCATTAAGTTGCAAATCTTTTTGAAAAATATGGATTTTGTTTGATCCAAAAAAATAATGTCATAAAACATATACTTGATCAAAGTACTATGTCTCCCCCATGACGTCTAGTAAAACAAAGTTGGGGTTCAATAATTCCTTTATTGAACCCGTGTTCAAAATTATTAAAAAGAAGAACAGTTTGTCATACATGCACGAGGTGCTTGCTTAAGAACCGTATAGAGCTTTTTTCAACCTTGTAGACGTGATTGGAAATTCAGAATCAATTAACCTTCAGGTTGGCTGACGATAAAACTTCTTCTTTCAAAGGACCATTGAGAAAAAGCCGTTTTTGACATCATTGAAAGATAGTGATATTCATATGGAGCTTGCAAAAGCAATGACATCCGAAAACAGCCTTAAGACTGAGCACAGGAGCAATGACTTTTCCCTCAAAATAAATGCCTTTCTTCTTGCTTTATAACCTTTAGACCACAAGACGAGTTTTGTTTCGAACCACAATATTGATATGCATCATACTTATTCTTCTAAAGCCATTTGAGAGCAATAACATTCTTTCCTTCTGGTCGTGGAACCAATTCCCAAACTTGAAGTCTTTCAAATTGTTCATATCATCTTGCATGGACTCAATCCAACTCTGATCGGCCATAGCTTCTTTGATGTTCTTTTTGGTTCAATATAGTGCTAATGGTTAATGCATACATGCAAACCTCAGAATCGGTATGTAGCCGTTGACGAGTCATAACAGGTTTGGATAGGTCACCAATAACTTGGTCTAGAGGATGATCTTTTGTCCAAATGTGAGTCGAGGGTTGTACTTGATAGAAATTCTTCACATTTAATGGTTCGAGATTCGTTGTAGATGACTCAATTTCCTCATGATTCAGAGAATCATATGGAACAAACTGTGTATTACCATCAAAATCAGCAGAATCTTCTTGATTGAATTCATCAGACTCTTGTAAAGAGTGACAACAGGAGGAGCCTCATGTGTGTCAACAATGATTGAAGATGTAGAAGGTAAGTCTTCTTGATCGTGAGTCGGTTGTGCAGTGGAATTAATGGTAGTATCAGAAGATTTTTGCTCAAAATAATCTTTAAATATTGGACCGAACAAATTATCCAAATCCTCTTTTGAAGGAGTATTCATTAAGTTATCTGATAAATTTTGATTGTTAAATCGTTGAAGTTCGGGTTCTAAACAATCGTGTTCAGAAGCTATTGCTGTAAGCTCATCTAACTTGACATGAATAGTCTCCAAAATCCTTTTGGTGCGACGGTTATAGATTCGAAAACCTCTTGATGTTTCCGAATAACCAATAAAAACCCTAATGTCTGCTTTAGGTTTCATTTTCCCAAGATCATCACGGTCATTTGTCGGATAACACAATGAGCCATGTAACATCCGAGAATTTTCGAATTTAGATTGACGATTTCAATCTTTGACTTTTAGGGTCTGGCTTGACTTATAAGAACGGACCGTTTTTGATAAAACATGCTTGTAGCCAACTGTCTTCAGCCCAAAGAAATTCAGGTAACCTCAAAAAAATAAGCATTGTGCGAGCAGCCTCAACCAGAGTACGATTACGTCGTTCTACTACTCCATTTTGCTGAGGTGTGCGAGCAATTAAAAATTGTTGCATAATACCTAACTTTTCATAATAAGCTTTGATAGTTGCATTCTTAAATTCAGTGCCATTAACAGTCTGGAATCTTTGCAAACTTGCTTTGTAATTCAATTGAGTCTGAGCAATTAATTTCTTTATGATCTCTCGAGTTTCGTCTTCGAACGAAGAAAATTAAAACCACGTTGATCAAGAAAAATATCCACTAACACAAGAATATAAATCTTTCGATTGACCCGAAGAACTCTCATTGGACCGCATACGAAATTCATATGAAGTAATTCCAATTGAGTAATCACTTGTAGATCAATTTAGTGATGATAAGCTTCTTGCTTTTTTCCTCATTCACAAGCAGAACAAAGGATGAATCTTTTTCCATATTTAACTTTGAAAGCCGCAACCAAGTCAGTTTTGGTAAATAGCGTTATGGTGCCAAAAATTAAGAAGTGACAGTCGTCGATGCCATAACAAGACTTTGTTAAAGTTGCTTTTGGACATTAAAACAAATAGTGAAGAAGCAGCCATGTCTGAAATGGAGATAGTATTAAATTTGAATCGCGTCACCTGTGAGCAAATCATCTCCTTCAAGATTTCAAATAACATGTATTAGAACGAAAAGCCACTTGCAAATCTCCATCACATAAATTGCCAACACTAAGAGATTGTTCCCAAACCTTCAACATAATATACATACAAAATAGTGATATTGCCATGTATATAATCACCATAGCCTGTAATAGCTGCAAAGTTGTCATTTCCAAAGCGAACGGTTCCCATGAACTTTTCAACGAAGTTTCTCAATAGTGAACGATCACCCGTCATATGCTTTGAACAACCACTGTCAACAACCCATAGAACGATCTGGACTACCTGCAACACAAGAAGAAACAACACATGGACTACTGGGCAATTTGACTATCCATCTCTTAACTGAAACAAGTGGTTTCGTATTCGAAGGATTAGTATGAGCATGTGGCTTTGTGTTAACAGGTGTCCACATAACATTTTGTTGTGATTCAAACCATTTTTGCCATAATCTACTTGTCCGAATCTTGTTTAGCATGAATGGGCTTAATGGTTTATCACGCATGTTTCTTTTCTTTTTCTTAAACGCACTAGAAACCTTATCTTTAGCTTTTGATGCACTTGCTTCATCAATCTTAGATTTGGAAGCTACAGAAGTAGTATCTAAAGTCTTAGATTGTGTTGCTTTCTCAGAAAACCTAGTCTTAGGAGCTACAAAAGTAGTTTCAAAAGGATTTTGGTAATCCTATAATTAACAAGAAGTTCTAACGTGCAGTCGAATGCACCTCAATTTATGCTTAGCAACACATTCTATCATTGACAAGGAATAAGCACATTTGGCATACAGAAACACATAAACAAAGTTTTTCGTTTAGAAGCTTTTGAGCAAACATCCAACATCAATTACATTCTCCTTGTTTGACACAACTTTAGCAAATGTATTATCTGTTTGCTTATTTTTCCTAACATAAACTGCTTCTTTCTTTGCTTCATTCTTAGAGACATCTAAGACACTGGTCTTGACATGTGAATCTCTACTCTTTGGTCTTGTAACACTAGATGTAGCATTCATTCCTGTAGAAGATAACACATTCTTAGTCTTGTTTGTTTGTGATTCTTGTTGTGTGACAACTCTGTACATTCCAGGGCTAATGACATTTGTGTTTTGATGTGTCCTTGTTTGTTTGTTATGTGAAGTCTGTAAAGTGACTGGTTTTGACTCAACATGGTTTTCTTTTGTTTTTAAAACAACCGTCTGCTTTTGAGAAGCATTTTTATTTAAGGGTGTGACACAAAGAAAAGATTGAGAACCATGTGTCTTGTCAAACTTAGTATTCACAGACTTACCATTTTCACCATTTTTCATTCTAGCTTTCAACTCAGATATGGTAACTAAAAGATTCTGATTCTCAGCACGAATAGCACCATATGCATAAGTTTTCTCAGAGACATGAGCAATTAACTCATCCATTTCCTTTTGAGTTTGAGACCGTGTCTTTTTGATTGAATCGAAAAGCTTTTTATATTCCATTTTGGCATTATCTCGTTCTTTTATCAAAGATTGTACTTTAAAATCCAAAGACACGTTCTCATCCTCAAGTTTCTGTATTCTAGAAATCCAAGAGAAATCAAGAGGTTTTGAGTTTTTATTCTTTGAAGAATCCTATTTATGTTTTTCTTTTTCATGTTGTAATTTTAACTCAAAATCAACACTTTTTTTCACATCTTTGAACATCTTTCTCAAGAATTTTTATTCTTGCTTTCAAACCCTCTTGAATCTCTAAAGATATCTTTTTGACTCGTTCAAGTTCATCATGTAAGGACTCATCAACACATTCATGACTTAACAACACACATAGCTCAATATCATGTTTGAGTGATGCTTCCAAAAGTTGATCTTTCAACAACTCATTTTGCCTTTCAATCTCATCAAGATAAACATCATTTTGCTCAAACGCATCTTTCATGTATTTTATATCCTTTTGAAATAGATTCTGAAAGCCATCAAAGTACTCCAGTAATTCATTAAGAAGTGGTTTAACCTGATCTCGACAAAAATCATTAAGAGCTATCTCTTCCTTTGATGTATAAAACATGCTTGCCCGTGCTACTGTTCTGTTTATCAAAAAAAACAAATTTTCAAATCCGAACTTTTATATTGAATAATTCATTGATCAACGTAACTCACTTGGCCATGTTTTTGTATCCAGAATCTTTAACAAAGGGAAAAAAGAGGATGAGAACAAGTTTGTTCAACGATGATCTTTTTGAGAAACAAAGTCATTATAAAGCGCAATTTAATTGTTTGTAATCAATGTCTAAACAATTTTTGTTAGTTCTCAACAACAATTGGATCATTCATTTTTTCATTCATTTTCTGTTGACTTTTGAAAGCATCCTCTAGAGTTTCCTCAGAATCTCTAACATTCAAAGGAATTTCTATATTACCCGTCTTAGATGCAACATATAACTTTGGACATTCTGAAATTGCTTGTCTGAGTGTATAAGGATTCGGATACCCCAAACCAAGTTTCAATTGTTGATCATAAACAGATAATGGTTTTGGACCAAGCATAAACATTGCTTGTAAAGAATTACTAATTTTCAAAAACAAATCAACATTCTTTTTCAGTTTTTTCTCAAGATCAAGAATAGTATCATGATACTTATCCTCGTTTTCACTCATTTTCCTTTTTAAAATTAAATGTGATTGTTGTAATTCCTTATTTTTCTGTTTGAAATGTTTGACCTCTTGACTTAACTCATCTCGTTGTTTTTCGAGATCTCGAATAATATCTCGATCACGATACAATTGAGACTTAGCTTATTTTTGAACACGTTTTGCCCTTTCATTAGCTTTAAGAAATTCCTTTAGAAAATTGTTATCCTTGGTTATGTTTTCTAAAACCCGATTCCTTTACTTATACATCTCAATCTGACTAGTCAAAGTCATATTTTGTTTTGGACCTTTTGAGCAAATCTTTGTTGTTTTGCAGCTTCAACATATGCATTCCTAGCAAGTGTTTCTAATGCACTCAGATCATAAACATGTGTATCTTTTTCAACACTGCCACTATTAACATTTCATTTGACAGAATCAAATTGAATATTGCTATTAATTTGATCATCATCAATGGTACTGTTAATAATTTTTGTATGAGTTGGATACACTTGTTCATCATTCTCATTGATGGATGAATGAACGATTGTGCCTCACTTGCAAAAGGCAGATCCTCATAGCTTGGCTCAGTTGATCTGTAAGTTTGGATCAGCTGAGTTGAATTCTGGCCATGTTAAGATATGTTTTGCAGATATATAGAGTTCTTCTAAAGCTTGACTTGCCATCCTTGAAGCTATAGCAAAGAAGAAATGATCAGGTTGCTTCATCAGTAGAGAGATATTACACCGGCTTAATCTGTTTTGCCAATCACATTGCATCTGTGAAATACTTCGAATCCGAACACGCCATGGCTTGGCGCGTGACATATTCCTAAGCGTATATGTCCTTTTCCCCCGTAAGTGTATAACATTGTCCGTTGAAGTGTTGTCTAATGGTGTCGAATTCTGAAATCAATCCTTTGAAATTTGCAGTCTTCATTTTGTAGCATATTCATTCGGCTCAACAACTTCTCCTTGAACATTAAGCTCGTCTATTATTTCTTCCTACTATTACCAGAATTTTGCTTTGAAATATTCACACTTCACCTTGAAACGACTGCTTGATTTATAGGTAGTTAAACGTAATGCACGAGCGATTGTTTGTTGGCTTAGAGAATTGTAAGTATAGGCTTTGGCAAGTGACACACATTCGCAGATTGCTGTAGGATCTTCAAGAAGTGGGATTGTGAACATATCTGACTCATATTCTTCACATAATCATTACTCAGATGAAGGATGTTTCGTGTCTAAGATAATAGAAGAGGTCGTTCATGTGAAGATGAACCCGTGTTTGTGATGGTGGTGCTACTGTTGAGCTCAAAGGTAGTCATGACGGGCCTTTATGGATAACTTCTTTGCCCTTGAAGCATGACCAATTTACGCTCAAATTGAGATAGATACATATGAAAAGATCATCGAACGAATCAAACTGGCTTAGCCAAACGAATTGAGTTACATGATTTCCAACCATCGGTTGCAAACTATTCTCAGAAACTTTATGTTAATGAAACAGTTGGAAAAACTTCAGTTGTTTCATTCCAAATCATTCATTAATGAGCAAAAACGATTGTAGACTGAAATGGTGACTCTCCATAGTTCAACAACAAATGTTCGCAATTCATTTGTAAACCGCGTTTCTCTGTCAGACTTGGTTTTATATAGTTTTGTTTTTTTCCCCCTTCATCAAATCGTTTCAACTGAGCCGACGATGTTTCCTTGGCTGTCTTCTAAGATATCCAACAATTGTAAATCTCAATTAGGAGAATAGAAAGAAGAATCAATTTCATGAGTTTCCATTCCGCATCATAGTACATAATTCAAGTCGCCTTGAGATCCTCTACGTCTTGCAACCTTGGTATTATTGAACTGTAGTGTGACGGTTCCTTAAACAATAAGGGCCATTTAGTGCTTTGAGAAAGCCACTTCCTGGTTTTCCCTCTTGCGATGTAAGAAATCATTTGTATATCTACTGCCAAAGGTATGTAACTACCCACTCTTTCAAGCATGGGTGGCCTATTCTCAGAACGGGCATCAGTAAGGGATTGTTGTATCGTTTTGGATGTCGACATGTCCTTAGATTCAAAGATTGGATCTGTTATAGTAGCGGAATAATGAGTGGGATTTCAGTTGAGTGTGATATTATCCATACTCTAGGTAAGACGTGTAGTGTGCAAAGTGTGTAAGGTGTTAAATCACATTGTGTTTCAGTGAACAACAAGTGTGATCTTGAAGTACGAAGTACCTTGCTGTCATTAATTAAAATAGTTAACTAGTACATATATTACAGAATGAACGGCAGGAGAAATCTATGTCAAAAAGATAAATAAAAACTCGGTAAACTGGCAAACTACTCCAAATTCGTAGACACTATAAACTCGGTAGCGCTAATTGATTAGAAAATCCAACAGTCTATGAATATATTAATAACCACAAATTCGGATGAAAACGAATTTTATGAAGACTAGGATGTAATCCAAGTGATTCTGACTAAGAATAAGTTCAAATTCGAAACCGAAATTTGTGGTTGTGCCGAGTTTAGTAATTCTTGAGAAAAGGAATATTTTTAACACTTCAAAGACACGTATAAAAACAGATGAATGAGAAGAGTTGAAATGGACTTTTGTAAAGTTATTACCGAGTTTGTACACTTAGTCATACTCCCTATATCACAAATTCGATGGAACCGAATTTGTGAATCTTAACAAAACCTTCGGATAAAAACCGAGTTTAATACCGAATTCCTAATAAACGATTTTTGATAGAACCAAAAGATCGAATATATCTATTACACTGATTTTTCGTACCGAAATTGCTAAATTTACAAGAAAAAGTCTTCTGAAACTCAAAACCACTCTACCGAGAATGCAAAGCTTCAACCGAAAATCAAAACCACACTTCCGAGAATGAATGAAACACTTCCGAGAACACAATAACGTCCAAAAACTCGAAATCACAGCCAAAATCAATCTCAAAACCTCAATAGCACCAACCGAATTGGAATCATTCACTCTTTTGATCTCGGTCGAACAAAATCACGCATAAATCAAGCCACTCTACTTCTTATTGGCGGATTGGATAACTAGATAGGTCCATGATCTTGAATCAATCATATCAAATGTAAGATTAGAGTGAATGAGGGCAGTGTAGGAAAATTCCAAATTTATTTTGGAGGGAAAATGAGAGTTAGTTACAAGTGCATCACCTATAAGAATATTAGAGGGCTATTTATAGGACAAATGGGGCGGTAGATTCCTTTCCTTATTTTCCTAACTTGTCAATACTAGTCCCTAGACTTTGGTTATTATGCTATTTCTTACTTAATAAAGCATATATAATACTTATTACAAGTATATTAAACTATAAATACAGAAATAAAAGACTAATAACCAAAATATAACAAATTCTCATGAATCGATCACTTTTCCATAACCGTAACATTAATTAAACATATACATAATTATACTTAATCATATAACATTCGATGCATCCATCAAAGTTGCATCAATACTCATTCAAATTAAACTCTTCGCAATTAGCTAAATATCAAAATTCATATAGCATTTCAGTTCGTCATGGAATCGAATGTCGTATATGTGTGTGTGTGTGTGTGTGGCGTGTATATATATATAGAAATATTAGTAGATATATATAATTATATTTATATACATAAATATTATTCATACCATGTTGATTCGCCCACCTTGTTACGCATTTAGAATGCAATTTAAAAGGCATCACTACCAGGCACCTAAGGACCGGGAAACAACGCAGCGCCAAATTTTGGACAACCGGTGAAAGACTCAAAAAACTTTTGCAAGACGGTTATAGTCCGGTTGTTTGAATATGGACCCTTGTTATCTCATAAACTGTGTCGCTTTATACCAACTCTGTAACACCCCATATTTACTATCGCAGTTGGATATCCTTTGGTGCTACTTACATTATAATGCACACAAGTCACAGTAAACGACTTCAAAAGAGACGTTTATAAACCAAAATCACATATGATTTTATTTAAAAAAGAATATCAGAGTTACAAGGTCCCAAACCAGTTTAGAAACTATATTTCTAGTGAGTCACATCATGACTCGTTTTCTTAAAATTCCTTTATCGAATGTACAAAATTTTCACCGCTTCCAATCCTGTTTTGCGTGTCCGTCCCATCCAAGCCATCACAAGCACCTAAACTGAGATACATGCTTAAAAACGTCAACACAATGGTTGAGTGAATTCATAGTAGTTGTTGACTCAAGGAACAATTTTGAACATATAGTTTGGTACACATAATTATTTGCTAATTTTAGAACGGCAGTTTGGTTCCACCTCTTCAAAGAACATGTATGTACTTACTAGCAGGCAAGACTACACCCATATTTCTAACTTTTATGAGGCACGTGTACTGACACTCTTTAGACACATTTATTCATCAGGCATGGAATAGGTGTCGGAGTAGTATGCCACATTTATAACCTTAGAACGCAGTTTGGTTCCACCAAAAACATGTATGACTTGCTAGCTAGGCAAGCCACACCACATTTCCAACTTTTATGAGCCCGTGTACCGAACCTTAACACATTATCATTATAGATAAATAAGTGACCGGGTAGTATGCCACTACCCCTTTCTCAATACAAAATGTCCGTTACAGGGTGCTCACCTTCGGATTCATACCCCGGACAGGGCTGTCAAACCCAATAGATCTATTTAATGCATTCAGCGTTTACCTCCTCGGTAATTAACGAGTACACAGTCAAAGGCATAAACTCATGACAATGAAATCATATTATCATTTCAAAACACTTGCGTTCCATTTTTAGAACAAACCACAACATCAAGCATGTATAAAACTGCTTATGTTCAATTTATAAAACAAGCAACAACAAGTACGTTTAAAACTACTTGCGTTCCACTTTCCAGAACAAACAACAACAAGTACACATAATGTTACTTGTGTTCCATTTTTCAAAACAAGCATGTATCCCCCTCGCGGGTTTTAAAACATTTAAAACAGTTCAAAAGCGAGGCTATGAACTCACCTTGATCGAAGACCACGATCAATAATCAATCAATCACGAAACGTCACCGATAACGAACTCGACCGCGACCTATAATTATGTCGCTCGGTTACTATATAATAAAGTACGATCGAATGATGTGTACATCGCAATGATAAAAATCGTATATAATACACATGTGATGAGAAATCCTCTTGCGCGACCTAGATCCTAACACTTAGTAGACTTTAGATAATATCTTTCTTTCAAACATAAGTTGTATCACTTTATTGAAAGCTTTCTATTTTCGGAAACTTTCAATTTTTAGAAAGTTACTATTTTTAGAAACGTCCTTGTTCATTTAAGTTGTCAAACACAAAATATCGTGATCGTAATAATAATAGTGTTTATTATCTTTATAAAATCCAACAAGTCTCATATTAACCCAATTGACTTTTAAAAGTCAACATTTGACTTTAAACATATATATTTTTACTTAAATTTGACCCGTACAAAACGACCTACTATATCACATTTTTACGACTCGGACTCTAAAGAGATTTTAAGCAAAACGACGTTACGGACAACTTTTTAGTTTTAGCCGACACCTGAAACTCGAAGAAAAATGACGAAAATACCCCTGAAAGTTTCTGCAGGAACTTATTATCTTTTTAACATAACGCAGAAATTTGACTTTCAGTTTTGACCGTTATTATGCGATTTCAAAACTAACAAACCTCGCGGCAAAGTAAAACGACATTCCGAACAACTTTCGTGTTTTGCCGGAAGGCAAAAACGGACTCGAAAGTGCTCAAATTGTCCATTTTCGAATCTGTCAGGTTGTATAAAAAGCTTAATAGCTGATTGTGTACATATTTATTTTTCCAAACTTCAATCGGCCATAAAAACTTCGTTTTTAAGAGTTACGGGACGTTCCACATATCGAAACGTTCATTAGGACGAACTCTATTATATTTCTAAATCAAAAATCAATTTTTTCAAAATCTCGAACCTTGAAATACTAGCCAAACTTTCTGCTCGAATTTGTACTTTTCGAAACCCATTAAAACCACATTTTTGGCTTTCGACAACATCAAATCAACATCATCTAGCCTATTTTTATCATCCAACATCATTTCTAATCTAGTCTAATGCAAGATTCAATCGGATTTCATCACGATCAAATCACCAAAATAAATATAGTATAAGCCTTAAAAATACTTACAAAGCTTACATAAGCAAGGTCGGACCAAACTCGGACCCGAACTCAAACTACCAAAATACCCATTACATGTTGTGTTTCTTTAGTGGGATATGTAGGCCTCGATACAAGGATTAATATTTTGTAAACGGATCTTAATGCATGTTGAAAAATCAACGGGAAATGGTGGTGTAAAGGGTGGCCGGTCGTGGAGAGGACAAGGAAGAGAAAAAATTTCTAAAAGAATTATAATGTGTGTATGTGTGGATTTATATAGAAAATAAGTTTGAACACTTGACACTTTTAGTCCCTCCTTCTTTAAGTCCTTTTATTTTAGGTACATCATCATTGTTTCGTTATATTAGTCGACAAGACTGGTTTTATAAATTCATAATTATTTTTCTTTCGTTGACGTTATTTTATTTTTAAAACATTTAATAAAATGTTAAACCACGTAAAACACGACTTTCAAACACGGTTTTTACGAAAACTCGAGGAAAGCCATAAAACACTAAAATAAATATAGTTTCGCTCTCGGAGCAAAAATATAAAAAATTTCAAATTTTCTCAAACGCTCAAACGAATAGAAATTCGAAACACAGCTTGCGAAATAGCCAAAAATAATAATTTTTATCAAATCGCCCAAAACGAAAAACGAGTATTCCATATCAATCGTAGAAAGTAAATCATGGCTCGGGATAAATGTCGGCCTAAAACTCGGGTTGTTACATTCTACCCACCTTAAGGGAGCGCCGTCCCGGTGCTCAATTCGACTTATTCGTCCTAAGCTCATACATAGAGATATAGGCTTTCATCTTCGAACGAACTCATGCGTTCTCGCGTGACGGGCACGCGACGTTACATTCGCTAAATACGAGGCGAAAAATCGACACTAAAACAATGGTAAATCTACCAACGAAGTATATACATATACGCGATCGCTCTTGTCAAAGAGGACATAAACAAGCCACGAAAACATCCGGGAAAAATCATCACGTCGTTCTCATAGGAAGACTTTAAACGAAAGATCAACCCAAATCTTAGTTTGGTGATCATGCCAACAAAACAAGGCGCACATCGCTACGCAAAACCAAAACATACGTCGCTAACCAAAACCAAAACATACGTCGCTAACCAAAATCAAAATATAGGTCGCTAACCAAAACCAAAATATACGTCGCTAACCAAAACCAAAATATACGTCGCTAACCAAAACCAAAATATACGTCGCCCTCCCGGTCTCATTTAATAACGCTCCACCGGTTGCAAAAACATTCCGGAGTACATATGACTCCATCAAATGCATTATAGCACTATTTATACATAATCACATAATCACATATTCGCCAATTTATAGCGACTTCGCATTTCGGCCTAGCTTTACATAGGCATTTCGTCAAGTCCGCTTATAATTAAGCCTTGGCGAAAATTTCACATACCACACTCGCTTATAAGTAAGCCTTAGCAAATAAGCCATGCTAGCTTACTATGAAGCCTTCGCAAATAAACCATGGGTAGGCGTACCCAGCCGACCCATACCATATCATATATCAGACAATAGCATTTAGACAATTTAGTTTACATACTTTTTCACATAATCAGGCAGCGGAGATTCCGCCGATCCCATTTCGCATTATACCATGCTTGCTAAATAGTCAAGCCATCTCAGTCAATAAACCCTGGGTAGGCGTACCCATCCGATCCAAAACTTAATGCCATATTATTGGCAATACTAAAGCGACCTAGGCGCTTACTATTAACCAAAAGCACCTAAACACGTAGAGCACATTTTTGCGCATAATTCGGCGGCGATAGTTCCGCAAGAAAACATAAAGGATCAATATAATTTACTCGAGCATCAAGGATTCAATAACCGCGCCTTTCAAAGACGGCGATTTCAATTGTCCCTTATTGGACGATTTTTACGATTGGTTCAATTCTAATATAACCTATCGGTCATCAGACATATAGACTGATCGCATCTTGACCGCAACACACATTCATTAGACAATTTCTTCTAAATTCCCGACTTCGTTCCCTTTGACTCGAGGCGTAAGCTATTCCGATTGATCCTCCCTCGGGGAAATGGTGACGGATGTCGCCATTGAGTTCCATTAGGGTTCTCGATCTTCTCGCTCGGCTTCGCGCAACAGAGTCGTTACATTCATGGCGTTAAGTTACCACTACACATAACTTTAAGTCATGGGTCGCTTTCGTGTCTATACCAATCTTTGACGGTCACAAGTTTATATACATCAACAAAATACCGCTAATTAATGTCGAGCAACCACGCACATTCAATAAGCAACTCTTCCAAGCTCTAATTACTCATTCCTTTTGACTCAGGTGTTGGTACTTCGATTACTCTCCAGAATGGGAGGATTGTCGCCATCGAATTTTACTAGAGTTTCAATCGTTCGCTCTTCTACATGTATTTCAAGTCTCTTTGTCAAGGAGTAAGAGATACTACACCAACTTTAAGTCAGGCGTCTAGCTCTCTATACCTGTCCTCGATGATCAAGATACACTTGTTAAACAATATTAACACCACCATTTCGGGAATGAAGTCTTCTTCATGGCCATCGGTTGCTATAACCAAGGCAATACACACATTTAATGTAGGAGAAGTCTTCTCTATTTCACACATCCAATATCGGAGTTATCAAATCCCTGCTTTCATCCATTTTGGCGGTCTTATGACCTCAAGAAGATCTTTTCTCAATGTCGGTATCAGGTTTCTCGGTATCTCACCATCTAACCAATTTCATTCATTTGTCACGTAAACTACCGGGTATATGTATATATATCCATTCGCAGTGACATTCTATGCCAATACTAGTTCTCGAAAATTCGCCGTTACACGGCATGCAGATATTCAATCCGACTTCATACTAAGTCTTGCTATAACAAGCAACCGGTCCACTTCTTAGGTGACCTAAACTCCATAGTCCATCCTAAGCTTACTTACACACCGTCCAAAATCGATTCTCGACAACCAATCTCCACAACAAACTACCGATCTATTTCGCAACGACCTAAATCTCGCTCTTATCTAGACATGCTCATTCCGAACAATATCATTGGCATTTCTCTACGGAACGACTCGGTCACCATGACTAACATGAGACTCTCTCCATGTAGTCAAATAAGATTACTTGCATAAGGGTCCAAAATTTAGGGCAAAACATTTTTCTCTTTCAAAGAGTCCAACTCGATTATTTGTCTAAAAATTCTTTTTTTTTTTTTTTTTTATTTTTTTTTTTTTTTTTTTTTTATTTTTTTTTTTTTTTTTTTTTTTTTTTTTATTTTTTTTTTTTTTTTTTTTTTTTTTTTTTTTTTATTTTTTTTTTTTTATTTATTTTTTATTTTTTTTTTTTTTTTTTTTATTTATTTTTTTTTTGTTGTTTGTTTTTTTTTTTTTTTTTTTTTTGTTGACATTTTTTAAGGGTGACGATTAACCCCGATAAATTCTTCCACAGTTTAAAATCAAAGTGGAAATTCTAATTTTGAAACACCATATTTTAAAAATATTTCCGTGGGGTTGCATAAATATTTTCAAATGATTTGAGATCGGCAAAATTTATAGAATAACATTTTAAAAAGAAATTTGATAAGTGTTTAAAATGATTCATGGGTCAAAATCAATGATTTGTAAAATGTCATCATGTTGATTTAAAGTTAAAGATCATAACAAGTATAAGAAATATCAAGTAAAGGGTTAACGAAGAAGATTACACGCGCATAGAGTGCTAGCCGGGACGCTACATTTTCCTAAAAATCAGGGATCCATACCGAATAAGATGAAATCAGGGTGGCAATGCATCTCTAGCCAAACCACCACATGTTACTAGGACATCACCTACATAGCCACTGGAGCTTAAATCAAAACCATGACTAAAGAATGCACAATCACAACACTGACGATAAGATGCAAACTTTGAGGAAAACATACAACAACCCAATAACCTCTTTAGTTTATGGTGATTTTTGGATTCTACACTCTTCATCATTTTCAACGCATCTCCTAAACCGTGAGTCCACAAAGGTCGAAACCATAAATTCAAATCTAAGTTTGTTCAATATTTGAACCTCCAATTTCATATATTCAGATGTTGCCATACAAATTCTTAGACTTATTACTCATTTAAATTCTTGTCAAATTTTTTGACTAGTTTTGTTGTTTCGGCGATAACACATTCGTCGAATGTCAATATAACTCCATATGAATTCCTACATGTATCGAGGATGTCTTTCTACCTTCTAGTACAATTTCCCCAGGTCTTTAATACAAAAATATTTTAAAACACTCCTTAAAGGTTGCTAATCAAGCAGTCTATAAGAAAATTGCGCAATTTTTGTAGCTTACGATACGATTAAAAGTTGAAATCTATGGATTACCATTGATGTGAGCCCAATGAAGGTAACAGACTATGAGTCCTATAAGGTACCATATTCCTTTGAATATTGAAAACAGAACATCGACTTGACAACTTTCCTCTCTTAGGCTTTCTATTCCTCTTCTCATTTAAAACTCGTCACCCGTCCCCTCCATTTGTGATGCGACAGTAAGCGACCAGCACTACAGCGGCAATATTTTACGAGGGGAGAATCATGGGCAACGTGATACGAGGGTTGGCCAATATATAAAGGCCATAAAGCTCGAAAATCAAATGATCATGCTCTCGGATCAAAATCAAAGGTAAAAAAAATCTCAACCCCGGCGTGTAATTACCCAATACTTAGGAATTTTCACCAAACCAACTAAAACACAAACAATACTAGATACATACCATAACAATACTCTTATACGATCCCATGGAATCAACACTAATTTAAGCGAGCAAGGTGACGTAAATATACGTGAGTCGCGATACATTTATAATTACGTTGGCCACCGTATTTATAACTGCATCTCGTCCCCATGCATACTTAGTACCAAACCCGCACATCTTAATGACTGACATTACAAATACACCAAAGCATAAACACACATAAGCAAGTAGAAAGCGGAATACCACACACATAGATCTACTACCCTGGATACTTTACAGAATCCTACAGGTCAACATCATTTCAAAAACAGCAAACAACCTGTCGGTTCGGAAGAGTCTTCTAAACCCAATTTAAATCCAACCAATCACCATTACAAAGTCGTGCCTAATCATTTGGCACACTTCTAAACACAAGACCTTATGGGTTTCTAGAATTCAACCTTTAAGACTTACTAGGTAGGAGGTCTATGCAAGGGAATCGAAACACAACACGGCAACTTTATTTGAAAGTTCCAAAAATAGGCGTTTTCAAACGACACATAACGCGGGAAAATCAAACACACCATCGGGAGATAGTGTCACGTCCATAATTCTTATATTAGCAACGGTCGCATATATTAATTAAACAAATACAAAATTATACTTATCATATAACAGCGATGATTCCATCATACATCATCAATACTTATCATAACCGAAATCTACGCGGGTAGCGATTACTAATGAAAATCGAGTAGTAGTTTACAAGAGCATCACCCTATAATGAAGATTAGAGGGCTATTTATAGGCAATGGGAGGGAGGCTTCCCTTCCTTATTTTCCTAACTTGTCAATACTAGTCCCTAGACTTTGGTTATTATGTTATTTCTTACTTAAAGCATAATAAACTTATTTCAAGTATAATAACTAATAAATAAAGTCTAATAAACAAAATATAATAAAAAACACATAATCGACTCTTTTCCTTAAACCTAACATCTCCCCTAAGGGGTGGATTATTCTGGGCGTTCATCCTTGGTCCAGTGGTCTTTATTCACGTACATTTCTCCCCATCTTCTCATTTGATCTCGCTAATTCAATCGAACTTCATTCTCTTCTCTGGAACACTTAGAACTCAACTTCATCATTTGTGAGTTCTTTTTGCACATAGCCATACTTGACATCATTATTATAACTCTTTAGTCCTTCAAGCGTTCTTCTCAGTGTTGCATCACAAAACTTATGTATCTCTGAATGTCTCATCACCCTTTTCTCTTTCTTGCTATTAGTGTAAATGATTCCATGTACGGGCTCATAGACAATAGAAAACACATCATATTCTTTAATTCTCCAGGAATGTAATTGTTGGTGCAGTGAGATTAATGCTTTCGTCAGTTGAAAATCGTGCACTCTTTCCCATATCACTGAACTCCTGATGAACACTGATAAAGACCATAGCAATCTTGTATTAGCATAATCAGGTACCTTGTTATTCACGATCAGCAGATACATGTCTTCAATGTCATTCTTATTGAGGTTCTTGTAATCTGGCTCAGTTATGGACACTATGCAATCATTAGCTCTTCTTGCCACAATCTCTGTGATAAACTTATGTTCATGACCTAATTCCCAGAATGTCTTGATGACTTGAACGATCTTAGAGTTTGAATAGATCTCTTCCTTCGGTCTTCCAGGTTCTTTCTGTCTCCTTATGTAGAAGATCTTAGCATGAGGATTCTTCCAGTTTTCAACACCATATCTTGCATAAGGATTAAACTTCTTTATACACTTATTAACCTATATGGTAAAATCCGTTCTTCAATATCATCATCATGAAGACAATTGCTAGAAATTTATGAAGTGACAAAAATGATCTTTTTACGGGTCCTGAATCCTTCTTAAGTACAAAAGGTCTTGATTGATCAGAGATAGTGCTGGAGCTTCAGGATCTCTTTGACAGCTTTGAACTAATGGTGTGATCTTTCGTGGATGCGGAGAGACAAGAATTTCCTTTCTGCTTTCCCAAACAATGTCACTTTGCAAGAAATTCTTCATCTGATCAATGTGATATTGATGTTCATCTCCTGAAGTACATCTTTGTCTTAGCATCTCATCCGCCATCTTCTTTAACTTAGCTTCATCAATAGTCAAAGATATCTCTTCCATGATGTCTTGTGTTACTTGCTTAGTTGGAATCTCATCATCATCAGAAGCATAAGAATCAGTCCAGAAAGTTAATTCATCCATTCTTGTTCTTGATTACAGAAGTAGAAGGACCTGGTTCCTCTACATTAACTTATCCAGACGATGACTCTCCAGATACATATGCTTCATACTCAGATGTCTTCTGCCTTTTTGAATATTTCTCCTTCGGGATGAGCATCATCATGAGGATCGTCCTGATCTCTTGTGCGAACAACAGAAGATCTACAAGCAGATTGTGGTACCTGAGTCTTCTCAAGTTCATATGGAGAGCAACCAAGATTGCTATGTTTGTTGGTGATAACTGTGGATCATCCTTCATAGCAAGGAACAATTGATTTTGTGGTTCTTATAACTACGAGGATGATTGATCTCTGTGGGTTGAACATGAAGAATATGACCTGGACATATAACTGCGTACGATGCATCAATAAAGAAGGAATAGCATTGTTATTGAAATTTTGAATCTGAGATGATATATGTGCCTGCATACGCCTACATTCTTGCAAGATAGCTTTGGAGATTAATCTTTCCGTCTCTTCTTTAGTCGTTTTCCTTTCCAGAATCAACCTTCCAGCAAGTAACACAGGACTGATCGCGAATTGCCACAGGGAACGTCCTACTAACTTGCTCCGTTACTTTCTCTTTCACCAACGAGGGTAGCGTTTCCATCATGACATCATGAAGATTATCAGCAAGTTGATCACTTGATGTCTGTGGCATGAACCTTTCTGAGTGTGCAAATATGTAACATATCGTCCCTGTAATTACTAAAAGAAACTCTTGTATTTTGATCGATTGGGTTTGGCCTGATCAATTGGTAGAAGACGATGGTTTTTGTTTAACTTTGGTTGTGGGGGAGATGAACCTGATGATGTGTAGGATGAGTAAACCGTTAATTCCTGGCGTTCTCAGTTTCCGATGGATACTGAGGTATGAGAGATTCCTAGGTGATCTAGTTGGTGAGGGAATTGGTGAATCCTAGTCTCCTCTACATTCTTCCCTTTCACCCTTCTCCTTAATTCAAACACTTCATCAGTTATTTCATCTTCTTCATCATCAATATTTACAGGTCGTACAATATTGGTAACATCTACCATTGAAGTATCTTTATCTGGTTCCACCTCCTTTTCATGATCAATCTCTACCTATGGACTTTCATATCACTCCTGGGCTCTAATAGTACGGGAATAGATGTGTCATCATGCCTAGGGGGTGAACTATCATCAACATTCTCAGACTCTTTCAACAAGCTTCTCAATCTCCTCAGCTGCCAAGTGCTCGTATACCAGTGCCACATTTTCTCTTGCTTCTTATTCTTTACGACTCTTTTGCTCAGCAAGACTTACTTGAATCATATCTTGTAAAATCATCTCATCAGCTTTTTCTGTTGTTGGCACAAGAGCAGGTGGTGTTAGACGTGCAGATTGCCTTGACGGTAATAAAAAACGAATCACATTTGATCATTTTGGAACACTTGATTCAGCTGTCTTCGTAGCAGGGTTAGGTGACCTAGGGGCGCTAGGTTCCTATACATTCCCTGGGTAGACTCAGCCGGCTGTGTCTGAGTTCGTTGGAACATCTAGCACAAACAACTCTGCATCATCTTTAATTGCTTTGTAAAGCTTATCTCATCTGTGATCATCCCTGCTGGTTCGCATCCCACCTTGTTCTTGTTCTTCCTGAATTAAAGATATTTTCATAATCACTCATCATCTTGAAGATTGTGATAGCATCTCGATCACATCTTGAAAATGTCAGGATAGATAGTCAGATATGACTGATGATGATCTTCGTAATCGGTGTATGGGATCAAAGTGAATGTTTGATGAAAGCGAATAGTAAATGCCCTTCCCACTTTAACTCCGCATAATCCAATGAATGTTATTGAACAAGCAGTATAACATTTTCATTATTGCAACGGCGGTTGGTCCAGCCGTAACTCGTGTAGTCAAGCACTTGGAGAATATCTTGCATAACGTCTGCCAAGGCTGTAGAAGACCAGATATCTTGAAATTAGAAACAGTCTTGAGTTAATTGTAAATACCTACACTGTTTGTAAAATGGAACCATTATCAGAGAATGATGTGGTGGCACAAAACGAGCATGATTGTTATCATTTGCTTGGTGGAAGATTGAAAGATTGTTTGAAGTATCCAGAGTAAATTGTAAGCTCTTTTCTATTCCAGCTAGTACTTGTGTCGTGCTTTGATCCGTTTCTTTCAAAGTATGCCAGAACTGTGCCATATAACCAAGGTACAAATTTGAAGACCTGCACTATTGAATCGTAACGTTGGATTCGTAATAATATTAATCAGACATCTTACTCTCTGATAAGACATTACACATTCTCCAAATCAACCTTCTTGTTTGCATCCATAAAGGTCATATCGCTTGTTTGGAGGGACTCAGTTCTTTGGATGGACATACAAGTTGCATGTTGTTGTTGTGCCACGATGATAACTGAATGAATCAATTGAGGTGTTAGGAAACAAATTAATTCTTTTGACATTTTTTGTCTTTTTCTCTATGTCTCTTTTTTATATGTTCTGGCAATTCTTTTTAAACATATTTTTGATCAGTTTGTTTCTCATGTGCTTATTCTTGCTTTTTCTAGCACATGTCATACGCTTTATTCGAATTATTCTTTTGATTTATCATTTTTGTGTGTTCTGGCATTTTTTTCGAACACATTTGATTTGCTTTTACGCGTAAACGGATTTAGCTCTTCTTTCTGTTTTTAGTATATCCTCACCATAAATTCTGGTGACATGATATTCTTTCAAGAAGGATGATGATTTCTCTCTTTGATGAATCAAGACACAGTATGAAAAATTCAAGAGAATCCTTCAACTTCTTAAAAAATGTTTTAGAAAGAGTATCATTTTGACACAATACAGTTTTTGAGAACTTTTTTGAAAATCATGTGACAAAACTTTTCATGTTGTTGATTAAAATTGTAATAATGTAATCACAAATCCACAATGAATGGCACTAAGTCTCTCAATTCATTATTTGTTCGATTGCAGAAAAAGCCGTAGCCGGACATGACTTGTCCACTTTTAACAATTGAGATTTGAATTAACATATTCAATTATAATAAACTTGTTCTTTTCACAGTTGATTATGAACTAAACCATGAATACAAACATCATCTAATTCAATAAATTGAATGGACACTAAATTCACTCATCCTCATTCTGTTCAATGCAGAAAACGGTCGAAACCGGCATGGACGTAGGACCACTTAAAACAATTACTGAATAGACATATATGATCCATAGCATAGGACGTCATGAATACTTGATTCTTTGCCAAATATTTTTCAGATTTTCAGCACATAGAAATCCGATCATTTGTTTTTCAAGTCATTTACACAATAAGCATTAAATCATGAAGAACAACAATATATTCATTTACAAAAACACTTTCACAGAACACAAACAATTAAACTGTTTTTTTACCATTAAATCTATTGTGTTTTGTCTTTGGTTGACTATCGAGTTTGACCAGTTGAACCTTATGATTTTGCAATTAGACTTTTTACTGAGTTTCAAAAATAATGACTTTTGTTACCATAAACTCAATATCATCTAAGTGTTTAAATCATTGACAGATTATAACCTGTGCACAAAGAACTAAACTCGGTAAAATAACAGATTCGGTAATGTACTACCGAGTTTAATCAAAACTTAATCCTAACCATTCTATGATCATTTTATGGCCTTAGCACTTTTTACACTAAATCTAAGCTAAGATTTGCGCACACTATCATAAGCATACAAACATTATCATAACACAAACTCGTAAAAACCTCATCTTTACCGAGTTCAAACCGGTAATCATGTTACTCAAAAAATACTAAGAATATTTATCCACTTACGTTTGAGTAAGAAGTGAAATTACAATCGTTGTAATGAACTTAGATAACGTAAATCAGATTTCTACTCAAACTTGGTAAAAGAATTCGGTAAAAAAGAAAAGTAATAAATGAAATTAAAATCCTTTATATAGCCACCAAAAATAGTTTGGAAAATTGTCATTTTCAGTCCCTGTACTTAACTTTTACCGAAAACTTTTGAAAAATTGTCACATTCAGTCCTTGTACTTAGTATTTACCAAAAAAATTTGGAAAATTTACACATTCAGTCCTTTGTTACTTTAGACATTTCCAATTTTTTGTTTGTGAATTACACAATACTCCCCTTAAACAAGGCATCTTTCTTAACATTCCCCTTAAATAACAATTATGTAAATTCATAGTCGCAAAATGAAAAAAATTATTACTTTGTGAACTAAAACTCCCTCGAATATAACTTTTCCAATTTTAGTTATCTTGTGAGTTTTTTTATCAAAAGATGTTTGTGAATGAAATTGGAAAAAACTCCCCTGGGAATCATGATTCCCATATTTTGCAATTGTAAAGGTTTAATAAGAAATTGGAATCATGAAACAAAAGATGTAATTCTTTTACATTATGTTTTTTTTAATAAGAAAAATGTGTCAAAATCTTTTTGTTATTATTTGGAACTATTTTATGTACATGATTGTGATGTATGATTTTTTTCGGAAGATAACTTTTTTGTCAGATTTTCCAACTGAGTTGGGGTCATACATCTCATACAATGGCGGTATGAATAGATACTCAAAGCGTTCTTTTGGAAGCGCCTTAGTAAATAGATCCGCTAGTTGGTATTCTGTTCCGACAAAGTAAATTTCCACAGTACCCCTCTCAACATGTTCTTTAATAAAATGATACCGGATGTCAATGTGCTTTGTCTTAAAATGTTGGACTGGATTGTATGAAATAGCAATGGCACTCTTGGAATCACAATACATCAGAATCCGATTGTATTTAAATCCATAGTCAAGTAGTTGAGTACGCATCCATATCACTTGAGGCACAAGCAGCAAAACAATGACACATATTCAGCTTCTATAGTAGACATCGCCGTACAAATCTTGTTTCTTTGAACTCCAACTCACGAGCTTTACACCTAAAAATTGCACTCCTCTATGTGCTTTTACATCATCTTTACAAACTGCATGCGTCGCATGGAATAGGCTACAAATTAAGTTCAAAACCAGAATCCTTAGAATACATAGGCCTTGTTTAGGACTGTCTTAGGTACCGGAAGATTCCGTTTGACCTCTTGAAGGTGTTTGACGTAGTCTGTGCTTGATAACGTGCACATTCAAAGAAGTTTAGCAAAGGCTATGTCTCGGTACGATGGCTGTTAGATTACATAAGCCCCTCTTATCATACGACGATTAAGTCGTTTTGGATCAGTAGGTGTGCCTTGTAAATCAGCATCTAGTCTCTCTGTTGCCATAGGTGTGCTCATGGAGACACATTCATCTAGACCATGTTTCTTTAACAACTCTATTGCATATTGTGAACTGACTTTAGAATATGTGTCACAGGGTATATTGATGATCTGGAAGTCAAGAAGAACTTTAGTTCACCCATCATCGACATTTCAAAAATTGTTTTTCATTAAGTTTGCAAATCTTTTTGCCTTGGTCAAGGGCATTCGGTTAGGATCTGTATTAGGGTTGCTATATAAGTATATACTAAGCCACGAACCAGTAGGGATGACAATAAAACCCGTACCCGATGGGGACCCGATCCTCAAACCCGAATTGACTGGGGAATCCCCAAGTTGACCGGGGATGGGGATGGGGACAGGGAATCCCCGAATTATAAAACCGGGGATGGGGCGGGGATGGGGATAAAATAAATCCCCGGCCCCGTACCCGACCCCGAACTTTTTAATGTGCAAATATATATAAATTATTTGTATATTAATACTACATGTACATGTATATGTATAAATTAATAAGTATTGACAAATATAATACTTGAAGTATATTTGTATGTATATTCCATATTTAATGAATCGACTACTTTTAAAATGTTAAGTACTAACTATATATTATTCAACAAATATTTTTTCCGAATGCATACATTCGATCCATTTTATTTATATAGTATACGTGATATTTTAGGATTTACGATGCTTTAAAGTTGAATGGCATTTTAATTAATCAAACTATGTACAACGTATGCGTTCTAAGACATTATGTAGGTCATTTCTTGATATTTTCGTTTAGTTGTGTAATTTTATGCTTAATTTATAAGGGCAAAAAATCCCCGAATCCCCGTGGGGATCCCCGATCCCCATTGGGGATGGGTATGGGGTTGTAAATCGATTCCCCGATGGGGATGGGGACGGGGATGGGGATGAGGCTGAGAAACGGGGATGGGGATGATAAGTACGATCCCCAAAATTCCCCGACCCATTGCCATCCCTAAACACAAGCTCGTAGCATGTCTTCGAGTGTTTGGATGGTTCTTTCACTTTGTCCATCGGTTTCAGGATGATATGCTATACTCATGTCTAGTTGAGTACCCAAAGCATTTTTTAATGATTGCCAGAATCTGGATGTGAAATAACTGTCACGATCCGAGATGATAGAGATTGGTACGCCATGTCGAGAGACTATTTCTTTGATGTATAACCTTGTAAGAGTTTCCATACTATCAGTCGCTCGAATGGGAATGAAATATGCTGATTTGGTAAGACGATCGACAATGACCCAGATGGCATCATGTCCGGTTGAGGTTTTGGGTAGCTTTGTAACAAAATCCATTGTTATCCTCTCCCATTTCCACATAGGAATTTCCGGTTGTACCAATAAGCCAGATGGTTTTTAACATTCTGCTTTAACTCTAGAACATGTCAAACACTTGCTAACATATTCTGCGATGATTGCCTTTATGTTAGGCCACCA
>BQNB010014982.1:0-21667 GCA_026074375.1 Tanacetum coccineum
TGTCCTATTTCGTAATTCCATTTTTTTTGTCCTCTGCGTGAAAACAACTTCGAAATGTGTCCGGTTTGGTAATTTTCGCAAAAAAATAAGAAACCATAAATGATGAAAAACTAGCCACGAGTTTTAGTTTTATTTAACTTAGTTTGTAATAAAAACTTGAGAAAAAAATAAGAAAACCTACCTCAGATTGAAGATATTAGATCCTGAATTGAAACAAATATCTTGAATTGATACTAGACGAATGGTCGAGCAAAATGACGGTGTATAACGCTAAATAATTATACCTGCGAAATCATGATTCTTGTTCGACCCTTAATGCAAACAGTGTGTATTTTAATATTAGTATAGTTTGTGATTTTGAAAAGTTTCCAAGTTTAGAATTGATCAGGCTTAAGGTGTTTTAAGGGGTACCTAAGGGTTAGACAAACTGCATTAATTCAAGTTTTAAGAAAAGAGATACACTCTTTATAAGTAATAGAAATAATTAATCTCGAATTGAAGTGATTAAATATCAAATTAAAGTATATAAACATGACTGAAAAAAATAAAATGAAGAAAATGGTATGTAATTGCTTAGGAAACGGAAGGAAGATGGAGGAAAAAAGGGGAGAAGAGAGAAGGAAGTGTTAGGTTTTTTAAGTTTTTAATACTTTCTATTTGATTATTTACATGTTTCTAATAAATTTGATAAATAAACTTTTTATTAGTATCTTGAATAAAGTTTGGTAATTATTTAGTTATAGTATGATCCATGTGTATTGAAGTTAAAATAAAACATACAAAATTACAATATGGGTCCTATTTTGCAAGAAAAGAAATATCAAATGAAGAATAAAAAATTTAGTAGCAGCGGTGGTGAAGAGAGGTTATAAAAGATGTGTGTTTGAAGTTATAGTATGGGACCTATTTTACAAGAAAAGAAATATCAAATGAAGAATAAAAAAATCTGATAGCATCGGTGGTGAAGAGAGTAGAAGATGAGTGTTTGAATTAGAGTTTTGTTTTTAAATTTGAGCATTAGAAAGTTTAGGGACCAACAGTGTTAATGGGGTGTTTGGACAAGAAAGGCCAAAAAGTCAAAAAAAAACCCTTGAATCTAACTAGAATTTTAATGACTGTTAGCTTTTGGACACAGAACAAAGAAAATTTAGAACGTTAGGGACTCCTAGTGCAATTTCATCGTTATTGGACTAAATACGAGAATCGAGAATAGTTTGGGGGCAAAGAGTGTAATTTACAAGCAATCACTACTCCACACACATGTGTGAAAATCATCTCCAAGATACAAACAAAAATTAGTTGATGTGATGGGTGCAAAGAAGAAAAAAGTTGGTGTAGGTAGGGTGAAACAAACCCTTAAGAAAGTTATCAATTAGAGGTTACACTGGAATTCTGTGCATGAGAATACAATATAGTGAAAAAGTTATCCCAAAATGCACCAAAGTTAAGTAAACATCAAACCATTAAAGTATAATATTAGTAAAGTTATGAACATGTGAAGCAACAACTGCCCGTCATCGCTGGAAAAAACTGTTGGCATGCTTGCAGGTACGCGTGTGTAAGGAATGGATGGTGCGGCGATTGGCATAGCTAGCTGGTGTATGTGATCTAAAGAAAAGAAAAGCCCGCCACATAGAGAACTTATAAAATGCTTTTTATATAAAAGGTAAAATATCCATGGTATAATACAAAAAAGTAAGGGTCTGTTTGATTTATAGACGATTTTGGAATTGACTTTGGATTAGATTTATGATTTGGATTTATTATAGATATAAATAAATTAGTCCACAGAAATTATATTTATACAGAAGTTGTTAAGTAATTAATTTATTTTAAACAAGAAATGAGACAAAATATGGCTGAGAAATATCTAATACGTATATAAAAAGATCCTTTAGTGGTGTGTATGGTCAAACCCTAACAAGTTAAATGGAGGATTAGATCCAGTGTAAAGCCCACGTGTGAATCAAAAGTGAAAAAAAAAGTAAAAAGCGAAACAATTTTTTTTGCACATGTCAACCCAATTCCCCTTAAACCCATATACCGAACATACCCTAAGGGTGTGTTATATCGCTCCAAATATACATAAAATATCTCTCGAAAATACGTGAAATATATATGTTAACGCATGAAATATTGCAAAGTTTTGTTGTTTGTTGTGCAATAATCATTTCAGGACCAAAAATGAAGAAAAATACTAAACGTGCAAAGATATTCCGTTAAATGCACTAACGGTCGTTATAAGAAGGATCTAGAAGAGAATCTAATAAAGTATTAATGAACGAGGCTAAAGTGCGGCGCACAATTCTTATTGTGCGGCGTACTTTAAAGCGGGATCAATGCAATTTAATGATACACCAAGTACGGCGTACAATTTTCCAAGTGCGGCGCACTTCACCTGCAATTACTCAAGGATAGTAATGATTGCCATTATTGATGCAACCTTTGGCTTGCCATTTCCCACAATTGATGATCACTCCTCGCCTATAAATAAGCCATGAAATTAAGGCTCAAATCATTCCATTTTCAACACTTCTTAATCTCAATTTATCTCATCTTAGATCATGAATAAGTTAGGAAGAAGTTCTAGTGGAATTATTGAAGAATTACCTTGCTCTTCATCACATTCCGGGTTATAATCGAAGGAGGATACTATTTGATCTCAGAAGTTGTGCTAAGAAGTTGTTATAGTCGTTATAGTTGAATTTACAAGTTGTTATAATACCCGTTCGAAGAAGATCTTGTAAGCAGTGCACTATTTGCTATTGAGTTTCGTAATAACATGTTTCCCTACTTTTATATTATGATTTGAATTAATCACGCTTGTTAGTGTTTTGATGATGAATATGGAGTAGTTAACATGTTTGTTTGGGATCATGAGGAACTATGGATCCTAATTGGATAAACTAATGAATTTGGAAATTTTAACCCACCACTTGATGTTTTTACACCGGATTCTTAATCTTCATTTTGACTCATCATACTTAGTCCTGGATTTAGGTTGGAAAAGACTCCAGACTATATGTTTGATTTCCAAGTTGTTTGTCTTTGAAAACTAGATTTTAAGCCTTGTGAGGATTGGCTAATAAAATGATCATTAACCGAAGATAAAAAGGTTTAACGCTTAACCTCATGTCTAACAAACTTGGTTGAGAAATCCATATTCCTATTTTCCAAACATGAATCAAACTTAAAGTAAAGGCCGAAAGGATTTTTGTTATAATAATTACACTATCATTTTAGTAAACAAACCGTTTCTTTAATCGATTATACTTTAATTCTTGAACCCATTATCCATCCAAGTTTATCTATGTTTGTTCTCATTCCCCTAAGCAAACATCATTTTATATCTTGAATTTGAATCATTATCTTTAGATCGTGACAGTCTATTAGATAACCCTTTTCGTAATATAATCGAACCTTTCTAAGAATAACCAATCCCGTGGAACGACCTGGTCTTACCCTAAACCTGTAGTATAAACGGGGGTTTATACTTTACCCGTGTGTTAGTTGGAAATTTGATAAAACTAGAATTATAAATTTAAAGCTTTATAACACATTAAAGTTTTTGGCGCCGCTGCCGGGGATTGATTTCATTCTTGAATTAGTCATTATTATATTATAAACTAAATTTTCAAAGTCGCCATACAATTTTCTGGCAAACTGAACCAATTTTTCACGGAAAGTGCGTCGCACATAGCCATTGTGCGCCGGTTTTTCTGCAGATTACAAAAAGTACGCCGTACTTTTACCAAGTACGCCGCAATTCTTGCCCCTTTCACAAACAGAACTAGTTTTTCAAAGGAAAAGAACATCAAAACCAAAAACCCCAAACCCATAAACTGTAAATTGACCATTTGAAAATTTGAATTTATTCCTTGTGTTCATAATAGTCAAAATCTTGTATTATAGCACCTTTTACATTAAAATGAGAAAAATCAAAAAGAACTATTTGATATCTTGCTTGATTAAAACTCTAAATGCCTACACATATCTCTTATTTGCTAAATGTTTCTTATTTGACTTTGACCTCATGTAAAATAAAAACAAAAATAAAAACTTCAAAAGAATTAAAGAATTTTATATAATGATAAATGTGTTTAAAAACTTGATAGTTGCTAAGTTTAATAGATATTTAGGAAATAATAAAAATAATAAACATAAAAATACTAAAATTAAAAATTTTAAAAATCTTAAAACTCATAAAGTACGCTGCACTTTTTATAAAGTGCGCCGCACTTTCCTGGCTAAACCAAACAGAATGCTTGTTTCTTCGTTTTTGATCAAGATTGCTTGAACTAAAAAATGCTATTTGTTTATTGATAATGTGTAAATGCAAAAAGCTATTATTATTTTTTTTAACTAACCCACTAATGGTTGTTTTAGTATTATCTCATTCTATAAGAGTTATGGATCCCAATTCGAGTCTTGAAAAAATTTGCTTAGGAGAAAACATTGTTGAAATTTCGAGTGACAAGGTTGAAGGATCTGGAGACTAGAATTCTTCATAATTTTAAGACACTGCTAATAGTGAAGGAAAGAAGGAAACGAAAGCTATGGTTTTTCACCAGATGGATACCGAAGAAGTTAGTGATAGATTCGTGGCACCTTGTTTTGTCAATGGGCTGGAAGCTTATGATGAGGAGATTAATCTTTGAGTAGAAGAGAATATGATCTCAAACGAATATGCAGTAAAATTATGCCTGGAACATAAGGTGAAAAGAGGAAACAAAGTGGTTAAGAAAGAACTCATTGTTGCACTAAGAGGTGAAATCTATTTTGTGAAGTTCATTATCAACCCAGAAGAAGATGATGTTGAACCTGGAGTAATTCTTGGAAGAACATTCCTACGTATGACCAAAGAAATTACTGATTTCAAGGCTGGAAGTGTCACAATATATCTTGAGTTTGATCCATTTTTGGAAGATATTGAAGAAGACAAAAGTTTGGATGATTGGGACCACTTACTTGATTTTAACTTAGATGATGTACCACTATTGGGTGGAGAAGAACTTCCACCGTTTGTATGCAAAATGGGAAAAAGTAGTCGTAATAAAAAGAAGTCAATGGAGAATCTGAGCTTGTTTTATCAAGATATAGGAACATCTTCATCAGCTGGTGGTCATTTAACTCAAGAAGAAGCAGCAAAAGAAGCATTGGCAATCAGAATTAGCCAAAAGTTTGCTTTATTAGAGGAAGTAAGACCTGTAATTGAGACAATGGCTTATCATGACAAATACAAGAAAGTTCTTGATGAGATTTAGAAACACAAGGTGGAGTTAGATATAAAGATTGTAAAAGAAGAAGAGGAAGCAGTAAAAGGATTAAAGGTGAGGCATTGAAAGAGAAAGACAATCCTGGAGCGTTCATATTTCCCATCAGAATGGAGGGACAGGTTAACAAAAATGCATTGGCTGATATTGGGTCGGATATCAATACCATGCCTTACCGGATTTATGAGCAGTTAGGAAGAGAAGAAATGAAGAAGGTTGATAGAGGAATCACGATGATAAATCATACCCAGGCAGAAGCTATGGGGATACTCATAAATGTTCTTTGTCAAGTGGGGGTCACTACCTTAATTGCTAAGTTTCTAATCTTGGATATACCAATCAACCGTGATGCACCAATAGTAGTTGGTCGAGGATTCCTGCGTACGATTGGTGGCATAGTCAATACTCTAGAGAGATTTTTCTTGACTTTTGATGGATTTTGTTACCAAACTTTCTGTGCTGCAAGATCCGATGTTATGAGAAACACAGAAAGTGATAGCGATGACGAGGAAGAGTAAGAGATAAAAAGGAATAAGTTTGGAGCACCGTTATATGGTCCGAAACCCGCACCATACTTGAACTGTAACAATCCAGCTGAGCAATCGTTGGCTATACAAACAGTAACTAACCCATTCTAAAAGATTAGTCTTTGGAATAAGGTTGTTAGATTTCTTGGTTCATTACCCGTGCCATTAAAGCACGTTAACTGGAAGCCTGATTATAAGGGTTCTTATACTAAAGAAGAAGAAGCAACAAGACAGTGGCGTACTGAGATAAGATTGACTGGTCCGTATGGAAAGATTTATTTGCAAGGATTCACAACAAAGAAAACAGACAAGAAGTTATCAAAGTACCATAAGTTGAGTGACATCATGTCACCCAATTGGTTTGGGGAGTAAAGAGTTAGACCAAGTTGGAATAAAGGAGGGAATTTATATACTCCTAAAGCTATTTTTACTTTTTATTGTTAAGAATAAAATCATTTGTATAAATCCATAAGGGATTACATTTGATGTACGGACATTAGTCCGATCTATGATAACTATTAGTATTAAGTCGTTATAAGATTGAAAAATTATGTTATCATTATGTTTAAATTATGAAGTGTGGAAAGTAAGTTTGTATAATCTATACAAAAAGAAGGGAAAAGTACGCCACACTTCTGGGAAGTACGCCGCACTTTTGAACGATTTTCATAGATAAAACTTACCAAACAAGATTCTAACTCATTATAAAAAAACACACACTAACACAAAACCGTCATGTTTCTCCATCAACTATTTAATCATACCTAGGGTATGTTTATATCATTCCTTAACTTGTTTATTATCGATTTGTTTAATTTCTTGTCCATTAGGGTTAAGTATAATTAGATTAGGAAAAATCAAATCCATGTTTGGTATGAACAATTGACCCATAGAATTAAAATATTTAGGAGTTATTTAACACATGCATGATTGATATTGTTAAATCTAAAAACACTGTTCATATTATGAATTTACCTTTAAAAATAAATTATTTGAAAATCATAAAAAATTTCACCAGCCCAGAAAGTACGATGGTTTTGTTCCAAAACCGCCGCACTTTGCCCATTTTCCAGAATGTACGCCGAACTTCAGGGAAGTGCGTCGCACATTTTACATCAGAAAGTCACAGAATTTTTTAAAAACCATCAAAACCTTGACCATTTATACCAAATCATTTCTAACATTACTATACACTTTATTGTTGATTGTTTTTTATGTGTAGACTATGGGAACACACGCTGATGAGGCTGAATCATCAAGATCCAAACGCTCTAAACAACATAAAACCGTGGAAGAGGTATTGCTCCCATAAGTTCATCATGAGTTCTTGCTATGGGAAGGATGCAACAGAGATGCAAAGTCTAGGTACAACACTAGATTAGCCCAGTTACTCCCTATGCATGTTTACTCGCCGTGTGTCGTGAATTGGGATGTGCTTAATAGAATGGGTTGTGATGGAGAAATTGATGATATGCTGAGGATTAGGTTGGGTGAAGCTGAATCCAATGAGGAAATATTCACTTTTGTGGCGTGGATTAGAGCTTTTAATATCAATGAACCAATTTATGCAGAGCTTTGCCACAAGTTTTATTCGACTTATGAATTTGATGAAGTTTGTGTTGATGATGAATTGCAAACCAAGAAGATCATCAAGTTTAGACTTGGTGGACGTGCTCATAATTCGACTTTGTTGGAGTTTGCTTGTAGATTGGGATCGTATCATGCTGATGAGCTTGAAGAATATGGTTTTAATGTTTACTTTGAAGGAGGTTTACGTAGTGATGAGCATTTTAATGCTCAAGAGTATTGGTTAAGCATTAGCAGAGAGGAAAACCTTGGTTTATCTAGGAGTCACACTTCTACTATCCAGAGCCCAATTTTGAGGGTGATTGACTGGCTGGGATTCACACCGTAAATATATATAATATATAGTGAAAAATAAAATTAAATCTAAGAGTAAAAACCAACAAGATCACTGATACCGAGACGTAGTAATATAAGTGTTCCCGGGTCTTTATCCCCAACGAGGCTGGAATGGACAATCGGATACAGTCAGAAGATTTGAGTTTGAAGGAAGGAATTGATTTGGGAGAAGAAAAAAGTCAAATAAACAATAACGAATAAAAACTATAAGAAAAACTAAAAATTTACGAAATTTACAAACTGAAAAAACGGAAGCACGAATCCCGAACAAAGGTGGGTAAAAAACCTAAATTCTTAAAAATAACCCAACGAAGAATTTTTCACTTCAAAAACAACTCTAGGGATCAAATAACGAAGAAAGAAAAGACTAGAAAAACCGAAAACGGAGTTTCGTTTGAACCCAAAAACGAGTCAAGACAAAAATCCCCTCACCCGGACCCGTTCTTTAAAAGACGACAAATTGTAAAAATGACCCTACGAAAAATTTTATATTTTTCCTACAAACTATATTACAAAAGAAAATTTTCTAAAAAAAGCAAAATATTTTTTTGATAATTTTTGTATTTTTTAAGAATATAAAAAAACATTTATCTAAATTAAATTATAAAAAATATTAACCTATCTAAAAATTCCTGGAAAGATTACAAAAAATACTAGATACATAATGGACCTACGAAAAATAAGAGACACAAATAAGCTCGACAAATAAGCCCGAAAATAAGCTTAAGACAGTTTTATACTATGAAGTCCAAAAACATACTTAAATACTATTGCCTGAGTCCTATAACGAAAAAGACCCTAGGGCGCAGTGGTAAGTGTGTTAGAAAAAGTGTGTATTGTGTAAACAGAGTGCCCCGGTTCGAGTCTTGCACACCCGGGCCACTTGTCTTTCCCGCCTTATTTTTATTTTTCGAAAACTCTATGGTAAAAATTGTAATAAACATAAACTAAAGGGTAGGCGGTCAAATTTTGGGAATTTTCACTATAGAATAAACGGTAAACCTTGAACTATAAGAAATAAACAAAACAGACCCTCACGATTTAGCTTATTTTTTGGCGTTATTAAAAAAATGAGAATTAGCAAAACTAAAACAATCCAAACTAAATAAACAAGCTTAATCTCTACAACCTTAACAAAGGAACCTTACACTTTGACCATAGAATAAGCTAGAAAATAAGCCCACATATATACTGTCACAGAAACAAGCAGTTAGACAACAAATATAGGCTATTGAGCTTAGTATTTCGAGCTTAAACTATAGTGAAAATGAAAACTAATAGAATCTAATTGAAGTTAAGATGTGCAATAAAATTTTAAACTAAAATCACTAGTATTACAGACTTAAGCAAGAAAATTAAAATGAAAAATGACAAAAAAGAAATTAAACTGATTTTGAGCTTTTTTTCTAATAAGAGCAAAACAAGCTATAATTACTGAACCTAGATCAGAAATTTTGAATCTAAGCTATACTATGATTATTAATCAAAACTAGATAAAAAGTTTCCTAAAATCCCAACAAAAAATAAGAACATCAATAGAGAGTCATAAGCAACACAGTTTGAAATGCTGATTGATTAGCGTGGATGCAGTGTGCAAGAAAAGTGATAAAGGGTAAAACTCTACATAAAACTGATTCAACAAACTCATTACAATGTTACAGGTGGCGGGGTGGGAACAATGCTTACTAACACTAGTTAACCTTCTCATAGCTTAAAATGAATTTTGAATTCAAAAAACTCTTACCTCATAAACCTGCCCTGGTGCAATGATGACTTTTGTAAACTAAACTTTGTAATTCAACAAACTATCCTCTAAAACATGCTCAAGAGCAGCAAAACTACCCTAACACACTGAATTAAAAGTTTTATATGAAAACATTGATTTGAAAGTCAATACCACTAATGCCAAAACACTCCCTTATATAAACTGTCAACTTACAATTGCATTTAAAAACTATTTCAAGCCTTAAACTAATAAAACCCTTTTATCTACGACTTACTGAAAAAAACCTACTTAAGCTTAAGTGAGCTCTAGAAGTCCCTAGCTTATAAATAGGAAATGAGCACTATACTCTACTCAGCTTATACCACAAAATTTATGACAGAATTTAAGAACTGAAAAACTAGAAATGAACAAAACTAGAACATCTTAAGCTAAACTCCTAAGGCTAATGAAGTTAAATGAGACAGGATTAACATGAAAATTTAAAAGAATTAAGCAAGTTGAAATAAGCTATGAATTGGCTAGAATGAAATGTAGAAAGGTAAACCTGAATTTTGAAGATTCTTCTTCACCTAGACATCCAAGTGTAGAGTCTAGGTGATCCTAAATGGCACCTTGCCTCTAAACATCATAAAAATCTAAAAGACTTATAAGAGCTTATTACTCCTTCATCTTCTCACAATGAGCTTAATTCGAATTTAAATGAACACTTTTTAAACTAAATGAGCTAAAAAACAAAAAAGTATTTTAAAAAGCTTTACAAAGTATTTTAAAACTAAATTTTGAGCATATTAACAGAATAAGCTCAAAAGAGCTTATTGAGTAAATTCGGCTTAATATTGAAAACAAAGGACAAAGATACTTAAGAACTAAATTGTATTGCTCAAAATGATTTAGTACAAGCTGAATGAACAAGAGTACAAGTAATGAAAGCTTAAAAAGAAAATGCTTTTAAAAGAATGCATAGAATAAAGGGAATACAAAACAGAAAATTTAAAACTAAAAACTCCCTTTTTTCCATCTGCTTCTTCTATACTTTTATAAGCTCTTTCTGTGTTTGTTGTGTGAGTGGGGAAAACAAACAATCTCAGGCCCTTCATTTCTACAAAAAGCAATCTTGGTCGTCGATATGAGCTAGGGGATGTGGAGATTGCCAAATGGGGACTAGGTTTAAAGTGGAGGTCGGGGGATGAGTTTTGACCATGTGTTTTTGAGGTCAAGGGTAAAAGGGAGTTTGAGGCAAACCGTGAATGGGTTTTGGGTTCTTGGGTTTCAAAATGGCGGAAGATTGTTTGAACAGTTGGAGGAGACACATAAAAAAAAAAAAGAGTGTACTTTTTTGGGAAAAAATTGGCACAGTTCGCCCCTTTAACGTGTTATGTGAACTTTGCAACCATGGTCCTTGTGGTTTAAAACTTTTGGGACTATGGCAAAACAAGCCCCAAGAGTTAGAAGGTTTATTGCATTGATTCGTCCTAAGGAAAACAAGTGTTGGGAGTTTGCAGTAATATCCCCCCCCCCCCCCCCCCACGTGTTACTAGCTTAAAATGGCATTTTGGCCCTTCTCATCTTTCTCCCTCATTTTCCTCTTTAAGTATAAGTTTGGAGATTATAATTTCAGTCCCTAAACATATATTCCTTGCTTTGGCCTCTGGGTTACATGGGGTGACTTTGACTTTTGACCGAATTGACTTTTTTCTGTTGACTTTTTGACTATATAGACTTTCGGCTTTGATTTGGTTTGATCTTTCACAGTCTTTTCCATTCCGAGTCCGGTTTTTGTTGTTTTGGCTTGTTTTTCGTCCATTTCTTGGTTGAATCCGTTTCCTGCACAAATACATATAGCACCACAAGCAATTATTTGGGCCTTTTAAGTCCGTTTTTGGTTATTTTAGCTCGTTTTTAAAGGTAAAAGGTATGTGTAATTAAGCACATACCAAAATCCCCCATACTAAGGTATTGCCGTGTCCTCACTGCAATGCTATTAATGTACCAATTCACGAAAACTAAGAATCTCATCTCCCTCGACTAATATCTTTGAAAATTAGCAAAGTGTTCGTGCAAAAGGAAACCAAACAGGAATCAAAAGCTTCGACAAGTCCTGTTATTTCTCCATTTTTTATTTAAGCACTAACTATCCCTAATATTTTTGGATTTTTCTTTTCTTTCTTGACAACCTGATTGGCACTTCCTTTTATTTTAGTAACACTGGGATCATAGAATGAGGAAACGACTATATAATAATCTACGTATACTGACGGATAAATTCATCGTCCCCGATTTTTCACTAGTTCCAAACCAAGCAATTAAACAAGATCATGTCAATATAAGTCTAAATGCTAAGCACTCATACTTATGACTTGTGAACTTTTTACTCCCAACATGAGTTTATGGTTTAAATGTGTGTGCACATTTCAACTCAACAGATCAACTTATTTTCCATAGTCGTGATTCATGATGAAACGATGACTCAAAGCAACAACTTTTAGGACCTTGTAACATGATTTTAAAGAAACTAGATTTTAACGTAGAACTTTTTGCACCATCTTCCATCATTATACTACATAAGTTCTTAAAACTAGGAATGCTTTGTTTATTAAGGAACACCTACCTAGGCCTCGCTCCCTATAGGATATCACAACCAACGACCGATGTTTCTTAGTTTGAAAACCCCAACCCGTTGCTAGCGGTAAGGGGACAACACACCAACACCTTCTTCCTAAAAATGGCTAAGGATTGTGTCCTTAGTTGGAACCCACACCAAGACCTCGCTTCCTGGTGATATATCACAACACAACAAATCCTTAAGGTAAAAGATGGTCTAGTTTAACCCCCCACCTCGTGGTTAGCGAGTGGGATATCATCGACACATCTTTCACTTATGCGTCCATATAATCAAATGTATGCTTCATTTTGGCAAAATTTCAATATTCAAATGCATTTTGCATTCATACTTCATTCATGCTTCTTTGGCATTTTAACTTTCGGATTATTAAGAACAGAAAAATCTCGCTTTAAAGAATCAAGTTACAAATTTGAAGCTTTTTCTAAAAACATCGATTGACTTAGTTGAACTGAATTGAGTACGTATGATTTAGTGGATTAGAAGCTTATGGAAGAAAAAACCACATGTTACTCATATAAGTTTTAGAAAATCTTGCTCAGCACATAAACTTATAGTTTAAACTCTATCAATTCTGTTCATCACCTTATTACAATTCGAATCAATCGAATTCTGAAAGCTAACCTACCAGCGGTCAGTTGAGGAACTATTCTCATGGCTAACACCCTAACGACGACAACAAAAAAACTCTAAACTACCCAATAGTGTACAGTCCAAACATGAGACAAAACACATATTAAATTTTGCAAAATTTTTAAATTTTTTTACATTTTTTTGGTATTTTTAGCAAAAAATAGGTGTTAAAACGGGTTCCGTGATAACACCGACTGCAGGCAAAAAATCAAATCAAGATCCCACCCAAACTAAACACCACATCGTCCTCATGTTTTCAAAGGGGTATCCTACGTAAATCTAAGGCCGTACATGAAGTGAGCCAAAAGATAAAACGTTAGTCGATTAGATTTGGATACAGAATTCCCAAACTTTAAGCTGAGGTATGTGAAGACTCATTTGGAATACTACAATGCAAGAGAGTCTCACAATCCGGGAAATCCTAGGACATACAAACAAAGCATACAAAAAATGGACAAAACACGGGTGATGGAAAATGGAAAAGCTATTTCTCCATACAAAAAACACTTATTAGTTACATGACTACGGATAAAGCAATAGGGATGCCTCCCACGAAGCGCCTTGTTTTTGTTAACCGAGTCACAAGCTCGACTCCGACCCCGACTTCATTGGTCCATGGGGAAGTAAGTGGAAGAAAAACATCATACGAACTATTCCTTCAAGAGATTGGAAAAACATTGACTTTCATGAAAGTTCCACTCCGAAAGATACATCCCGGCAAAAAAAAAATGATAAATAGAGATGCCGGGGATCAAAAATGTATCTTCAATTCCAGGTGGAGAGAAGATATGGGAGGGACCACGGGATACGATGAGAGAAAGCAAGAAAAACCAACAACATAACCGAAGAGAGGTTCACTTAAAATATGAAATCCGTATCCGGGAGGGTAAACATAAGGCACATGAACTCTTGGTTCTCTTTGTTGGGAAAAATAACCATCACCACAACCATGTAATTGATTACTACAGCTCGTGGCTCAATCTTAAAGCGAAATGATCATACTCCGGAAGATAAAGATGTTAGCAGTACATCCCTCGAACTCCTCATAGAATTAAGGACACACCTACCGCAGGAGGAAACTGATCATTCGAAAGATCAAGATAAACTAATCATATGAGAAAAATACAACCGATGAGTGGTGGTACTTAGCAACACTCTTCTCTTTAGAAATGATCTCGTTATCTATGTAGAAAAGCTTTATAATCAGGAAGAGATAACTCCAGAAATGAGTAGTGGGACCTGCCACTACTAATCTCTACTAGAATAATAAGCGAAAAGTTTCAGATTCGGGAATAGAAATTAACAAAGGTGTTCGTCCCCCAAAAAATATAAAGAAATGTGGAGGTAGACTTGATCACCACTTCGGAAGATGGTAGTATGAATTATTTCTTATGAATCGATCCTTAGCAATAAGAAGATTGACATTCCAACAATTTTTTCACGAAGGATATCGTCTTTGATGTTCAAAGAATGTCATCAACAATTTCTTCCAACTTCCGGATCAGCAATCTCCACCACCTCTAAGCTTACGATCTCAACATCGGGAGGTGATGCATCGACATACTCGATATCCTCACCATAGGTAGAATCGTCATCACTCGAAGAATTATCATCGTCAGAATTGACAACAATCTCAGAATGTTCATTGAGAGCATTAGGAGAGGTAGGATTGTTACAAAGAGGCACATCACACACACTGTCGGGAATACCCTCGGGCTACTATGGGATTGGGGACAAGTTCTCAACACTAAGACTTTAAACATCGTCCGATTCCATATCCGGAATAGTTTCAAGAATGCACGTCCCCCATACTAAGATGAGATTACGGGATCCGTCGATTGGTAAAAACGGTATGTGATTGCAATGGTGTTGTCGTTCGGTCATCATCGTAGCAAATGGGAATCTTCCAATATCGATCTTTAGCCGCTTGTTCTTCCGTGATTCGCCTTTTCTTCTTCCTTCTTTTGTATAACTTGATCAACCAAATCACGTAAGGTTGCCATTTGTTCCATAAGCTTATTTTGAGAATTGAGAAGCTCATTTTGGGAATTGAAGATTGGATGATCGACGGTATATTGCGGGGGTTGAAATTGGTCAAAACCAAAAGAATTATGATCATAGCAAGAATTTTGCTCATGATAATAGTCTTCATTCATGGAAGACATTGGAAGGTTTATGAGGTCCCCCGCAATTTCACAACAAAGGTAATGATTGTGGAAAACTCGGTGAGGTTTGTGGAAAATAATTCAAAGATTTGATTGAAACAACAGGTTCCTGATTGGTATACAAACGGACTACGTGGACATCGTAACTGTAATGAAGAATCGTTCCCACATAACATCTCGAGAGTATGTACGTATTGTGGGTTGTGGAGGATTTTGCAACACTTGGAAATCGTTAGCAGAGTATGGAATAGGAAACATTTGATTTGTGTCCCATTTCCAACTTTACAAAAAAACAACTCCATCGTATACATTGCACCACATCTTTGGCATATGCCAAGAAGACATTGTAGTTAGCAAACATTGCAAGTATTGTAGGGGCTTATCACGGTTTGATTTTTTGCATGGTTCGGAATTAAGATAATCGGAACTTTCGGAGGACAATTATAACCGTAATGAGCACCTTCCACAAGACAGATACAAGTGCATTGTCCGACAAAATGATTCAGCTACGAATACCCGCACTCTGACAACACTGGTCATTGTGTGAAAGACTTGGTGAGGACTATTCACCGGTTTCTGATTGATTAACGATTGGCTCTCGAGGAGCATTAACAACGTTGGTATTGTCGTCGGATGACTCGGAAGTGTCTTGGAAGTCTTGAAGGACTTCCTCGAATGTCTTTTGTATTAGAGCACATCTTTGACAATGAAAACCATGAATTGGGTCCCCACAATTGAGACAAGATTTTTCAATTTTAAAGGATCGTTGAGACGAGTCGGGATTTTGAACAAGAATCTTGTATTAAGACTCCCATTCGAACAAACCACTAGTTCGAGAGTATCAAACTTGCCACAAGACGACATCTTTAATTCGCGGTAAATTGGATTCAAACGATAATCGAATGACGTCTCAAAAGAATTAAACATAAGATGGATAAGAAAAGAATATAATGTATACGAAGAAAAGTGGGAGATTATTTTTGGGTTTTCCATTAATTCATAATTTATTTTAACGGACAAAATGGTAAGACAACTTAAACCAAATAATCTACTTACTTCACGGTAGCTCTCAAAAAGATAAACTCACAGGAGGAGCTTATGGAGTAGAATAGCGCGAAGCTTATTTCTCCTTTCGGGTCGTAGTTCCTAGGAACAACCCTCCTTATACCCACTTTATAGTTTGTTTAATTTTTCAAGGTGAGCCGTACATCGTAAGAGACACAAAAGGCAAGTTTTTAAATCTTTTGATTTCGCATGGAACCAACAATACACCGGAAACTTATAATATAATAGCCTCAGTTGAGAAAATTAAATTTTGGTATTTTACAATTTTGTGAATTTTATTATCCTTTATTATGGACAATGATTTTATAATTTTCGTTTTTTCTTTGGTTTTTATTATACTGATAAAATAAGGCTAAAAGAAATGAAAAATATTTTTGTACTTTAATTTTTATATAATAAAAGAAAATATTCACGGTTTAAAACACAATTGATCAACGTAACGATAAACAACTGCACAGCCTCCCCGGCAGCGGCGCCAAAAAAATGATGGCTGGGATTCACACCGTAAATATATATAATATATATTAAAATATAAAATATATATCTAAGTGTAAAAACCAACAAGATCAATGATACCGAGAAGTAGTATAGAGCTTTCCCGGGTCGTTTATCCCCAACGAGGCTGGAATGGACAATCGATACAGTCGAAGATTTGAGTTTGAAGGAAGGAATTGATTTGGGAGAATGAAAAAGTCAAATTAAACAATAATGAATAAAAACGTTTTAAGAAAACCTAAAAATTACGAAATTAAACTGAAAAACGGAAGCACGAATCCCGAACAAAGGGGGAAAAACCTAAATCTTTAAAAATAACCCTACGAAGAATTTTTCACTTCTAAACTACTCTAGGGATCAAATAACGAAGAATGAAAAAGACTAGACCGAAAACGGAGTTCGTTTGACCCAAAAACGAGTCAAGACAAAATCCCGCACCCGGACCCGTTCTTTAAAAGATGACAAATTGTAAAAATGACCCTACGAAAAATTTTATATTTTTCCTACAAACTAGATGACAAAAGAAAATTTTTCTAAAAAGCAAAATATTTTTTTGATAATTTTTGTATTTTTATGAATAAAATAAACTTTATCTAAATTAAATTATAAAAAAATTTAAACCTATCTAAAATTCCAGAAAAATTTACAAAAAATACTAGATACTTTAATGGTCCTACGAAAAATAAGAGACACAAATAAGCTCGACAAATAAGCCCAAATAAAAGCTTTAAACAGATTTATATAGCTTTGAGCCAAAACATACATAAATACTAGTGCCCTTGAGTCTATACCGAAAAAGACCCAAGGGCGTCAGTGGTAAGTGTGTTAGTAAAAGGGGTTTTTTTATTATCGAGAGGTCCCAGGTTTGAGTCTTGCTCACCCGGGCCTCTTGTCTTTCCCCTTTTTTTTATTTTTCGAAACTCTAGGGTAAAAATTGTAATAAACTAAACTAAAGGGTAGGCGGGCATATTTTTGGGAATTTACACTATAGAATAAACGGGTAACCTTGAACTATAAGAAATATACAAAACAGACCCTACGAATTTAGCTTATTTTGGCTTATTAAAAAAATGAGAATTAGCAAAAACTTAAAACTACAAACTTATTAACTAGCTTAATCTCTACAACATTAACAAAAGGACTTTCAACTTTTGACCACAGAATAAGCTAGAAAATAAGCCACTTAGATTCTGTCACAGAAACTAGCAGTTTGACAAGCTTTTTTGGCTTTTGGCTTATATAGAGCTTATTACTAGGTGAAAATGAAAACTAAAAGAAGCTAATTGATGTTTAAGATGTGCAGTAAAAGTTTTTAAACTAAAATCACCCTAGTATTAACAGATTAAGCAAGAAAATTAAAATGAAAAAGTGCAAAGTTTGAATTAAACTGTTTTTGAGCTTTTTTCTAATAAGCTAACAAGCTTATTACTGAACCTTAGATGCTGAAATTTTGAATCTAAGCTATACTATGTTTATTAATCAAAACTAGATAAAAGGTTTCTAACAATCCCAACTAAAAATAAGAAATCAAGAGGTGTATTAAGCTACAACAGTTTGAAATGCTGTTGTTTGCTGATGCAGTGTGCAAGGAACAAGTGTATAGGGTAAAACTCTACTTAAAACTGATTCAACTAACTCATTACATGTACAACAATGCTTACTAACACTTAGTTACCTTCTCATTGCTTAAAATGAATTTGAATTCTAAAAACTCTTAACTCTTAAACTGCCCTGGTGCAAATGATGAGCTTTTGTAATCTAAACTTTGTAATTCAACAAACTAACCTCTAAAACCTGCTCAAAGCTTGCTAAACTACCCTAACACAACTGAATGAAAAGTTTTTATATGAAAACTTTGACTTTAAAAGTCAAATACCTCTAATACCAAACACTCCCTTATAAAAACTGTCAAACTTCAATGGCATTTAAAAACTATTTCAAAGCTTAAACTATTAAAACCTTTTATCTACACTTACTGAAATAAACCTACTTAAGCTAAGTGAGCTCTAAAAGTCCTAGCTTATTAATAGGAAATGAGCACTTACTCTACTAGCTTATACCACTTTTTATGACAGTATTTAAGAACTGAAAACTAGAAATGAACATTATCATATGAACAGCAAAAGGCTAAAAACTCAAGAGGCAATGAAGTTAAATGAGACAGGATTAACATGAAAATTTAAAAGAATTAAGCAAGTTGAAATAAGCTATGAATTGGCTAGAATGAAATGTAGAAAGGTAAACCTGAATTTTAAAGATTCTTCTTCACCTAGACATCCAAGTGTAGAGTCAAGGTGATCCTAAAGGCACTTGCCTCAAAACCACTTAAATAAGCAAATGAGCTTATAAGAGCAGTATTACTCCTTAATCTCCACAATTAGCTTAATTCCAAAAAAACAAAAAAAAAAAAGACAGAATTTTAAATGAACACTTTTAAACTAAATGAGCTAAAAAACAGTATTTAAAAGCTTTTACAAAGTTTTAAACTAAATTTGAGCTTAATAACAAGAATAAGCTCCAAATATGCTATGAAAGCTTATTAGTAAATTCGGCTTAATATTGTAAAAACAAAAGGACAAAGATACTTTATGAACTAAATTGTATTTGCTCAAAATAGATTAGTACAAGCTGAATGAACAAAGTACAAGTAATGAAAGCTTAAAAAGAAAATGCTTAAAAGAAATGCTTAGAATTAAAGGGAATACAAAACTGAAAATTTAAAACTAAAAAACTCCCTTTTTTCTTCTGTCTTCTTCTTCTTTTATAAGCTCTTCTGTGTTTGTTGTGTGAGAGGGGGAAAACAAACAATCTTGGCCCTTCAATTTCTTCAAAAAGCAATCTTGGTCGTCGATATGAGCCTAGGGGGATGTGAGATTGCCAAATGGGACTAGGGTTTAAGTGGAGGAGGGGGGAGAGGTTTGACCATGGGGTTATGAGGTGCAGGGATAAAAGGGTTTTTGGCAAACCCGGAATGGGTTATTGTGGGTTCTTGGGTTACAAAATGGCGGGAAATAATGTTTGTACACGGTTGGATGAGACACATAGTGTACTTTTGGAAATTGGCGAAAGTTAGCCCCTAACGTGTTATGTGTACTTGCAACCATGGTCCTTGTGGTTTAAAACTTTTGGGGACTTGGCAAAACAAGTCCCCAAGAGTTATAAGGTTTATTGCATGATTCGTCCTTGGGAAATACAAGTTGTGGGGAGTTGGCAGATATTGCCCCCCCACATGTTACTTTAGCATAGAATTGCATTTTGGCCCCTTACACTACTATTCTCCTCTTTTCTCTTTAAAGTATAAGTTTATGGTTTATAAATTTCATTCCCTAAACTTATATTTCCTTTACTTTTGGCTTCGGGGTTGTACTTGGTGTGACTTTTTAACTTTGACCAGTTGACTTTTCTGTTGACTTTTTTTGACTTTATTTGACTTTCCGCTTTGAATTTGGCTTTGTCTTCACAGTTCTATTCCATTCAGAGTCCGGTTTTGTATTGTTTTTGGCATTGTTTTCGTCCTTTTCATGTTATACCGTTCCTGCACAATACAATTAGCACAACAACATGTATTTGGCATTTAAGTCCGTTTTTTGTGGTTATTTTTAGCTCGTTTTTAAAGTAAAAGGTATGTGTATTTAAGCACATACCAGTGATTCATATAATGATCATATGGTTTGTGTCCAAAGGACGACTGGGTATGATAAGATTCAGAAAAATGATTTGTGGTTCTTGAGTATGTTTGATGCTAGACACCAAAATGGGTATGCGAATGTGGCTTGGTTGATTGCGAGGTGGATGAAGAAGAAAGGAGCTGGCACTCAAAAAGGAAAGTCAAATTTTCTATGGACAGTTTATCTCGAAGATTGCTAGGAATTCAAGGGTGTTGACAGATGATGTGGTTAGGAGTTTGAGCGCTCTGATTTATTGTAGAGATTTGGATACCACTCTGCTTAGGGATTTGATCGACTCTAAGGGTAGGCTTATTCCTGAGGATCCACAGCCGGGTGTACCTAGAGTTGGTATTCCTAGACCTCCAAGAGCATCTATACAGGACTTGTATGATAGGATGGGTAGGATTGAGATACGTCAGGAGGCTATAAAGAGGATGGATTATAGGCAGTCATATCACTAGGACAGGTACTAGGGAGTGTTTAAACATATGGGTGGGGTTTACAGTGTTCTACTGCAGGGAGCCTACAACCACCTGGTTATGGTTAGCCACATTATGATCAGTATTATCAGCAGTACCCACCTCCACCACCACAATATCCACCGCAGTATCAGCAGCAGCAGCAGGATGATGATGAGTAGTGTCGAGATGACATAAGTTGGTTATGTGATCGCATGTTTTGGGTCACGTGTGTTTTAAAAATAATTCTCTAAATATTATTATTATTATGGTATGTAAAAAGCCTCTGTTGGTATTAAAACAATATTATTGTACTTTCTATTAATAATTAATTAGGAATATTATTATTATTTGTGTGCTATGCAATGTTTATATTTGTAACAGGAAAAGAAAAAGAGAAGGACGCAAGATGAAATAGAGCGAGCAAAGATTCAGAATATCAATCATGATTGAGAAGTATTATTTCACTTTCCCGTTTTATCTTTCTCTATAATATTTTCACATTGAGGACAATGCTCATATTAAGTATGAGGGGGAGATAATATAACACCCCCAAATTTACAACGCAACAGAATACAACATTTGGGTGCTATTTCATAATACAAGCTCACGAGTCACGGTAAACGACTTTAAAAGAAATGTTTACTAACAAAGTTTACATTCAATTTTTATTAAAAGATCAGAATTACAAGGTCCCAATAACTTTTAGAAAACTTATTTCCAAATAAGTCACAATATGACTAAGTTTCTTTGAAAACATTTTATCGTATGTACAAGGTTCATCAAGTCCACGTCCTTTGATATCCACGCTCCATCCCATCCAAGCTAGCAAGCATATACCTGAGATAAACATGCTAAAACGTCAACATAATGTTGAGTGAATCCATAGAGTTTATAAACAATCATTTTAAACATAAGCATAGCAAAACATTTAGTTCATAGAATAATCACAACGATGCTAGAGCCACGAACCGAACCTTAACCATGTGCCTAACCCGGAGTGATAGTATGTTACACACTCTCAATACTATATAAAATATGTCTTCGTATGCCCTCGCGAGGAACACACGCCAGACAGGTCGTTAGGCCAAAATAGATCTATTATTATTGCATC
>BQNB010014982.1:27215-44175 GCA_026074375.1 Tanacetum coccineum
CACTTTCACGGGTTACACTGTAACCCCTTTTCTGTAAATCTAAAAATGTTTGAAATCTTTACAAAACCGTGTATATTGGTAAATGAATAAATGCAACCAGTGATTCCTACGAAAGTGAGTTAGGATTGTATTTCTTGTATTATTTTTGTACATTTTGGTATCTTACTTTTTTCCAGATTTATGCTTTGGAATTAGCGTTCTTGTAGCTATACAGGTTGAAGCATGCGAAGTTGATACTTGGCTACAGGGGCGCATGTGAAATCCGAATTCGTTTGATACCATGTTGATGATGATGGGATGATTGCTCGAGGAAGCAGACTTGAAGCATGGCTTAGAGCATGTTGTCTCTTCATTATACCGAGCAATTCCATTAATACTTAACATATGTTTTGCCTTCGATTTTCTAGTTTTCTTTGAAAATTATGCCAATTTTAAAATTTTTGACAAAATTTTCTTAAATAACTAAAATTAATTTTTGCCGAATGCACATTACCCTTTATTACTTGGTGATATTTAAGCCTAATATTCTGTTTCCATCATATTACTCAAAAGTCCACCAAAATATTGAGTATTCCGGTAGTATTGTAGACTTTAGAACTTGGCATGTACATCATTTCGAGACCTAATTGATTAGCAAGAATAGATAGTTCAAGAAGGCAACACTTAGGAAATCACCCAAATAGCTTATATGTGTGTGTTTATCGACTTGTTACACTAACTTGTTGACCTCCCGTGATAAACCCTTTTGTTGCACTAATTATTAGTGCAAGATACCCCTAGATCACCCTTGTTAAACCAATTTATGCTTTCACCCTACTCTATATGTTTCGTTACACCATTTCACTTTAGCCTACCCTATAGTCTTTATTTTCTTTGTGTTGAAATCTCTGGCTACTTAATTCTATGGTTCGGGGGGAATGGGAACGAGAATTATATGTATTCGTGGAAGACCAATCAGTTATGATCTATAAAGACCCCTCTGTATCAACACCTTCGACATTGTTTATCTCAAGTGGGGGGATGTGCGTATAATATCGAATGTTGCAGTGGCAATAATTAAAGATATATCATGAAGAAAATGAAAAAAAAGAGGGTGAAACAAAAAATCCACCAATGTACTAAACAAAATGTAAAGATGGCGCAAAATAAAAAAATGAAGCTAGTAGCCCATTATTGCACCAAGACATCTCAGTAATTATGAAGAATGGAGCTAGTAGCCCATTATTGCACCAAGACATCTCAGTAATTATGAAGAATGGAGCTAATAGCCTATTATTGAAGATCAGATTTTCGGACCTACACTCTTGGACCCATGGATGGACAGTGGCTAGTTATGACAACCTTAGATTACTTTAGACTATTTGTTTTGTGTTTTTATATTAACAACCATTAAATGTGTATCCCATGTCTATCCTAACCCCTTTATCACCCTTTCAAACATATTATCCTTGTTGCCTTCAAGAATTATTTAGACCCTAATTCTAACTGGTGCAGATTTGTGTACTTTCCAAGCTTATGATAGAATACATTATATGACTGCGCAATTGAGCGATCACCTCAAAAATGAAACACTTAGACTAGTGGAGAGCTGAGTGACTTTTTATCCCCTTTTCGTGAGGTGTTCAGCTTTGATGTTTTCTAGCATAAGAGTTTATAAATTCATTTCTTGAAGTTATTCTCGAGAAATATTTTTATGAAATGTACTAACAGGTTCTACTTGAGGGAAAGCAGAAGTCAAGTGGGGGATATTTGATATCATCAAATATTTAATACTTTGGTGGCAAAACTGATATCCTACCTAGATAGTTAGGATTAATCACTACAACCTAGATATCCTACCTCCTATACGATTTGGACTGAGTCGGAATCGCGGGAAGTATAGGATAGACTATATATGCATACTCAAGTCTATCGACCTTAGAAACCACTAATGAAACCATAGTTTAACATTGCACAGGAAAACGTTTTCATAACAATAGTAATGAAGTAACTAAGTTAGCACATTTTCTCTCTTGATATCTCCAACTCTTTTTATTTTCAGTATTTAATTTTATTGTTATTTTTAATTACTTTCAATTCAAATCAAAAACCATTTTATAAACGTGACATTTCAAATTTAAACTAAGTACAACTTAGCTCTTGGGACGACCATGGATTTACCATTCTATACTACCCACGATCGGGTTCTCTTCCCGTTAGTGCGTTGTCAGGTAGATCGAGTTTTATAAATTTAAAACTTGGTAAAAATATATTTTAAAATAAAATACGTATCAGAGAACATGATGGGAATCAGGCCTAAAGGGAAAAGCAATGTTTGGAATGTTATCAAAGATATATGGGATAATATATATGATGAGGGCAATTAGTTTAATACCAGCAAAAGTCAATCACCTACTCAAAGAATGCTAAACAATGGCCTCTTCAAAAGAAGTTTATTGAAGTCATTAAAACTAATGCCAACAATTATGCAATTTTTAATGACTATAACGAGAATGAACTAAGTGATGGGTAGGGTTATAGTGGGATAAGAATTATGGATGATTTTTTAAGACAGAATAAGAAGCCATCTCCCAAAGAGAATAAAAGTTGGAATCAAGAGATGATAAGATACTTTAAAGAGAACTAGAAGCTTAGAGATGATTTGAATATGAATGCAAATGAAGAGTGTTGGGGCAACGTTAACTAAGATCTCCTTTATGTTTTGACAATGACAAATAAATATTCGCAACACTTAAAACAACAAACGATAGCCAAGCCACTCATGATATCCGTTTTACAGATTTTGAAAAGTTGGATTTTCTCTTACCCGACACATGTGGAAACTTCAATAAAGGTATGTACATGATACTTAAGCATTTGGGAACACTCCAAATGAGGCTTAGACTCAGAGAGGAGCAAAAACAAATCCTCATGTTTTTCAACAAAACGCCAACATAATTATTTTATCAAACGCTTCTAGCCAAGGCCAAAACTTTTTTTATAAACCTAGTATGAATATACTTTCAACATACCATCAAACGAAGTATTAATTTTACATTAATCCATATTTACGTTGTTCCCAATCACGTAATGGGTTTTACTCCCTTATTGGTCAAACTAAGTCAAATGTCACTTTGCGTAAACGCATCCTTTCCTGTTATGTGATATGCTTTACTTCAGATGCAAATCACTTAGCTTGTTTGCATCAAGGTGATTAGTGATCAAATCCATTGTTGATAATCATGGATTAAAGTCTTAATAACTATTAAAATTTGTGGTAATTAAAGGTTAATCTTACTTTGATCCTTCTTACTTTTTCTATATAAATGTTTTACAAACTTACACACTTCCACATGTACTCCTCATATATCACCTTCACCTCACTTCTCACCTAAACATTCCCTAATCATTTGTTAGTCTCGTCTTCCCAAATCAAATGATTATTCTCACCTTCCACACACTCCAAACATTCCTCCCTCAAATCATTCCATAATCATCATTGCCGAACTCTTTTATTCCTTAATGGCAATGTGATTAATCCCATAATTAATCATTTGATTATTCCTACCTTCATCATTTTTCTCATAACTAGTAACCTTATACCTTCACCACTTAAACCTCCACAAGCTTATATCTTCACATGAAAACTCACATTCCATTACACCATGTACCTTCCTTGTACTTGTTATACTTCTTGTCCCATAACATTTCAACATAGGCTCCCTTTCATCATATCACAACATTCTCTACCACACAATCCCTGATAACGCCTAAATTATACATGTTTTTAGTGGCGTTATTTGTACATATGTTATCATTTCTTGTGAACTTTTGATAATTAATAAGCATAAAATACGTGCAGGTTCACTTGAAGACATCCCAAGCTCAAAAAGATCAAAAATGCAAGTGTTTATACTCATTGGAAGACAAGTTAGAAGAAAAGAAAGGGCTAAAGCTGAAAATGCCAAGAAGTGTGCCGGTTTTCTAGAAATGTGCGCCGTACTTCCCAACGAATTAAATGGAATTAAATAAAGTCTTCATTTACACCCCAAGTGCGCCGGTTTTCTACAAAAGTGCGCCGCACTTTCTTACAGCATTAATGATATTTGCACCGACTTAGTCTAAGTACGCCGTACATTTTAGAATGTGCGCCATACTTCAACCCCTTTTCAGCCTATAAATAGAGAAGAAAATCAAGCCATTTGAAGCATCCCTCATATTCTTCATCATGTCAATCTCTCTCAAATATCTTCACCAAAATCTGAATTCAAAGACAAAGAACGAAGAACAAACACCATAGTATTTAGAAAATAAAGATCTAAGTAAGATCTGATACTTGTAACGGGTGCATTTTGATCCATTTTCCTACCCCAAGCATAGTATGTTTCTTCTTTATTTTGTTATAAACTTCGTAGCCATGAGAGGCTAAATCTCTCATGACTACTCGGTGAAGTTAATATAATGAATAAGCGTTTGGTATAATTGCGATCTTTTTAATCTTAAGCTTATGTTGAAATCCTATCGTGTCTTATCTTATCAACTTTGATTATCAACTATGATTGTATGCTTATAACGGTATAGGTCGAACGACCTGTTGTATGTTATATGGTTTTAAAGATTTGTCTACGGTCTTTATCGTTTGGTTAGAGAAATCCGCTTACGTTATTTGATAAACAAAATAGATTTGATATAATAGTAACTGGATTATCTGAGTGACACATTTGATCGAGTTAACTAAATATTAGTCTTAAGTTAAACGCATTAATTTATGAAAATGTTATTTGACAAAAAAACCTTTTTATAAATTAAGCAACCTCGAATCTGAGATCGTAATTATCACCATTGCTTAGGAATTATATGAAGCTATCCGAGTAGTCATCTTTCTCATTATTGAATCCAGCACAATTTATCCTAAAATTGTTAAAGTTTATTTTAACTACAATTATTCGAACACTAATCAAATCCCTATGGACGACCTGGTCTTACCTAAAATATTATACTACATACGTGGGTTATACTTGTACCCGTGTGTTTCCATTTAATAAATCGGTAATTCTAGTCTTATAAATTTAAAACTTTTGAAACACGTCAAAGTTTTTGGCGCCGTTGCCGGGGATTTAAAGTTTTTCTGTAATCAATTCTTGAAATATTTTTTAACCAATTAAAAAAAATTGTCGTACAGTTTTCTGGCAAACTGAACTAAAAAAATCATTCCATCCATCTTCTGCACTTTCCACAGTCAAACATTTTTTCCTAAAAATGTTCTCAAAAATCAAAAATCTCCCTTAGATGCATACACGTGCTTCCAACTCTGAACATGTTGAACTACTCCCTGAACCTGAACGAACCTTGAATCGAAGACTTCGTCGACGAAACAGGAGAGTTCCATTCGAATAAAGAATCGAACCACCCGAACATCCAAAAGTTGTTTACGCTTCGATTCTTGATATCAATTATTTCTGTCACTTTCTTGATATTATTGAAAATTACAATCCAATGGATGATGAACCCATGTGGGCTGCCGACCGTGTTGTCGCTCCGACTCCCGGTTCCGCAATCACCATTCTTGAAACCGCAAACGAATTCGCTATTATAGGTAACCACTTGACCTTCGTCAAAGAAAACCAATTTGATGGTAGAATTAAAACTGATCCGCACAAACACATTCATGAATTCACCGAGAATGAAGCCGTACGCTTAATGATGTTTCCCTTTTTGCTCACGGGTGAAGCAAAAACCTGGCTTAATGAACTCAATGAAGGAACTATCGAAACGTGAGATGAACTTTGCACCGCCTTTATTAGCCGATTCTTTCCCCCAGATTTATTCGATCGACTTCTTGGAGAAATTCGAGCCTTTTCTCCACATGAAACTGAAACCTTAACCGAAGCTTGGCTCCTTATGAAAGAAATGCTCAGAAATTGCCATGGTTACAATTTATCCAAAGGCAATATCATTAAATTCTTTTATCACGGTCTTAGCGAAATAACTCAAGTAGTTCTAAATGCCGCAGCTGGTGGTATTTTCCTCTACAAAACACCAAACTAAACTTATCAACTCCTCGAAGATAAAGTATTACTCAAGCTTGATTGGACTAAAAACCAAAAAACAAAATCATCTCTAAAGAAAATTTTTGCTTTCACCGATAAAGGTAGCAGTAATTCTGATACTGAGAAAATAATGGTTCGAATGGATGCCATGACCATGAAAATGGATGCTCTGTATAAAGAATTCCAATCTCGTTCAAACCTATGTCTCCTGAAGAAGAAGCCAAATTCATGCAAACTTTCCGTCATAATTCGAATCGCGATAATTGGCGTTCAAGCGAAAGAAATGATTACAATCGAGACAACTATCGATCTAACTCTGATGATAAACCCGACCTTCAAAAACAATTAAGCGATTTCATAAAAGCTCAACACTCGACCAATTCTTTTGTCAAAGATACTTTTATGGATCTCGAAACCAAACTCGAAACAACAACCAAAAATCATCAAGCCTCGATCCAAAATCTCAAAGCTAAATTCGACAAATTAGCTGACAAGCAATCTGGTCAACCTTCTGGATCTCTTCCTAGTAACACTTAACCAAACCCAAAAGGTAGCTCATCCAAACCTTATCAACCACCGCGGAGTGGTAAAACCTATGACCCACCTATCAACCCAAATGATCAACAAAATGATTCTGAAACTCCTATCAACTTCGATAGTGAGGATGAAGATGGGGAATCTACACCTCAACTTAAATCTTAAACTCCAAAACCAGTCAAAAAAACTCTGATACGTAAACCATATAAACCAAAAATTCCATATCCTCAACGCCTTAGAAAAGAGAAAATGGAAGCCCAGTATGGAAAATTTCTTGACATGATTCGAGCCGTTCAAATCAATGTACCTCTTATCGATGTTCTAGCAAGAATACTAAACTATAGGAAATTTCACAAGGAACTATAAGCAATAAGCACAACCTCTAACATATTTCAGCCGCTTTCCTTAGCGATGAAAGTTCCGCTATGATTTAAAACAAAGTTCCACCTAAACTTGGAGACCCCGAGAGTTTTCTTATTCCATATAACTTCAGCAAAGCTTTCTCATGCAATGCTTTAGACGACCTTAGTGCTAGCATTAATCTCATGTCATATTCTCTATATGCTAAATTATCTCTTGAAACTCTCAAACCTACTCAAATGAATGTAAGATTAGCCGACCGATCATTCTAACACCCTATTGGAATAGCTAAAAATATGCTCGTTGAAGTTGATAAATCCACTTTTCTTGTGGATTTTGTTATTCTCGAAATGGAAGAAGACAGTAAAGTTCCTCTAATCTTAGGGAGACCTTTCCTCTATACTGCCGATGCATTAATTCGAGCTAAACAGAAACAACTTAATCTTGGAGTTGGTACTGAACAAATGACCTTCTCAATCGATTCTGCAATGAAACACTCTTATTCAAATGATGATACATGTTTCAGTATTGACGTTATTGATGAAATCTTAGAATAAGATTTCGATGCTATTCTCGATGAAGGGAGTGAAATCCTTCATTCCATCGAGGGAACTATTCTCGAAGAAAAACTCTTTGCTGAATTTGATGAATTTATGGCTATGAATATCAAAGGAAACTCTGAATCTGAATCTGACATCGAAGAACCGCCAATCGAAAAGATCACCTTTAGCATCGATTATAAGATCATGATGTCTCTTGAAGAACCTACTTCAGATCTTGAACTAAAACCTCTTCCTAATAACTTAGAATATGTATTCTTGGAAGAACCTTCTTTCTTCCTGTAATTATATCATCCCATCTTTCTGAGCAAAATAAATAAGCTCATCTCTATTTTAAAAAGACACAAGCAAGCCTTTGCTTGGAAAACAATAAACATTCCTGGAATCTGTCTGTCTTTTTGTAAACATAAAATTTAGCTCCTAGAAGACAAAAGCCAGTTGTTCAAAAACAAAGACGATTAAATCTGAATATGCAAGAAGTTATTAAAAAAGAAATCGTTACCAATCGTCGATAGCCCTTGGATGAATCCAATCCACTATGTACCCAAGAAAGGTGGTATCACAGTTGTCACAAACGAAAAAGATGAACTTGTACCAACAAGAACCGTTACGGGTTGGAGAGTATGCATCGATTATCTTAAACTTAATGAAGCAACCGCAAAGGACCACTTTCCTTTGACATTCATGGATCAAATGTTAGAAAGACTTATAGGAAATAAATAATTTTGTTTCCTCGATGGTTTTTCTGGATATTTTTAAATACCAATCGATCCTATAGACCAAGAAAAAAAAACCTTCACATGCCCCTTCGGAACATACGCTTACAGGCGAATGCCTTTCGGTTTATGTAATGCTCCATCTACTTTTCAAAGATGCATGCTAGGAATCTTTCATGACATGATTGAAGAATCCATGGAAGTATTCATGGATGATTTTTCAATCTTTGGAAACTCCTTCGATAACTGTCTAAATAACCTCGATAAAATGCTTCAACGTTGCAAAGATGCAAATCTTGTCCTTAACTATGAAAAATGTCACTTTATAGTTAAAGAAGGAATTGTGCTTGGACACAAAGTGTCTGGTGCATGCCTTAAAGTTGAAAAAGCCAAAATCGGGTAATCTCTAAGCTTCCACCCCCTGCTAATGTCAAAGGCATTAAAAGTTTTCTAGGATATGCCGGTTTCTATCGACCTTTCATTAAAGACTTCTTAAAAATTACCTGTCCTCTGACTAAGTTGCTTGAAAAAGATACTTCATTTGAATTCAATGACGAATGTCACAAAGCATTTAATTCATTAAAAGAAAAACTCACATGTACTCCCGTGATCGTGAGCCCAAATTGGAATCTTTCATTTGAGCTTATGTGTGATGCAAGTGATTTCGCAGTTGGAGCAATCTTAGGTCAAAAAATGGAAAACTCTTTCACCCTATCTATTTTGCAAGCAAAACCCTTAATGCAGCTCATAAAAAATATACGGTTTTTGATGTGTCATTGTGTGGTGTATATTTTAATGATTCAAGTTTTAAATTTATATTTTGCCGACTTAACCAAAAACAACACTTTAACGGGCAGTATACCCGATCGATGGTAGATTCGTAGTAAGTAAGGTGTCGAACACTTGAAGCGAGGTTAAATCTTTTAATTTATTAATATTTTGGCTATCTAATCTAAATTAATTCTAATCTAAGTCAAACCTATGTTAATCCTATGTTAGTTCTAATCCTAATTCTAACAGGTAAAAGGGGGTTTCAGCCTGAGAGACTGGTACGGATTTGGTTGGTGACTACAATCAATTTAAGACACTTTAACCCACGCAAGCAAATTAACAGAAGACAAAAGAGCGGTCGAGCCTTATGATAAAAAACTGTATTAGCCATCATTAATCCGATTAGAAGTTGGTTTGTTTATTCAGTGCAATGATTACTTATCTCGAAGAGGCATATTATTTTTAGACTTAGGCGGAACTTCATCCAAAGACCTAGACACATTAATTCTGTCACAATTATATTATCCATATAAAGCATCCTTATTACCTGATTATAATCTATCTTAGGGATTAAAGCAATGGTGATCTTGTTAAACCCTAGCTCATAGAGACTTTACCCACTTACTGCTTAATGGCAATTTATACACTAGTAGTCCACTTGTCTAACTATCCAATGGAATCAGAACATTATTTGTCAAATTATCTAGATTCACCTACTAGTCAACATGTTCAATAAACCAAAGGCAATTTCTGTTAACTAGTTAAGCCAGAAGCATATCCTTAGCACGATTTTAGAAGGAAAATATTTGTGATCCTATGATTCTAGATGTATAAATTACTATATGGAGAGCTATCCTGGCATCTAGATTACTTGGTCCGTATCACTAGATCTAGTTGAATAATAGGTTGCATACAAAAGCACTTAAATAAGTATATTTATAAACATAAACAAGCATACAATGATAAATTAAGAAATCAAGATATAAACAAAACCAAACATTCAGATCTTTATAATAATAGTTAATACCCGAAGGTATTAGCCTCCAAACATCCTAATTAATACAAGAGTAATTATTTTAGCCAAGATACACTAACCGAGTTAATGAATGATGTAAAAAACTGAACGATTACAAAAGTATAAGAAATTATACGTTGTCTTCTATGGATTGGAATGCGTTACAAGACCTCTTCTGCTCTTTTTCTCCTCTGATAATTGACTTTTGTGGTTTAGGTATCGAGAATATGATTTAGCACACTTAAAACTCGTTTTTGAGTTTTCTATTTATACTGTCTGGAAGTCGGTTCGATATGGCGTATCCAATGGGTTGGATACGGCATATTGGAGTTTCTTGGAGTAGGGACCACGTTTGATATCTTCCAGAATCTTCACATACTATATCTTCAATACGATGTATTGGTCTTCACTGGATACGACGTATTAGACTTGTTTCCTTTGTGGTCTTTGGTGAGTGCAGGCACGGATACGTCATAACTTCCTTGAGGGATATGACGTACTGGTAGTCAGAATAGTAATCTTCAAAATATCTTCGTTTAAGCTCCAAAATGCGCGTCTTTTGCTAATATTCACTAAGTACTCCATAATTAATGCAATTCTCAAATATTAACGATTAAGTAACAATTCTTTGCAATAACTATACAAAATGGGTTAATAACATGGGATAAATAATGATATAAAATAGACGTTATTTGATGTCATCGGTTACTGAAAAAGAACTGATGGATGTAGTATTTGCATTCGACAAATTCTGACCCTATCTGATATTATCCAAAATGATTGTCTATACCGATCACTCAACTTTGAGACACCTATTCAAAAATCAAGATGTTAAGCCACGTCTTATACGCTGGATTCTGCTTTTGCAATAATTTGATATCGAAATAAAAGACAAAAAAGGTACAGAAAATGTTGCCGCCGACCACCTATCTTGGATTCATAACGATGAGACAAGTGATGACAGTGATGTCGATGATAACTTTCATAGAGAAACTCTTATGGAAATAACCACTAATGACACACCATGGTTTGCAGACTTTGCATACTATTTGGTGGGTGATAGTATACCTAAAGGGATGACGTACCAACAAAAGAACAAATTCTTTTCCGACCTAAAAATATACTTTTGGGAAGACCCTTACCTTTTCAAAGTATGTTCATACGGTATGATCAGACGCTGTGTCTCAGGACCAGAAACTTGTACCATTCTTGATCAATGTCACCACGGACCTACCGGTAGACATTATGGACCAAACACCACTGCTAAAAAAGTCTTAGACTCATGCTTTTACTGGCCAACAATCATTAAAGAAGCTCATACTCTAGTTCGCATTTGCGAAGCATGTCAAAAAATAGGGAATATAACCAAACGTGATGAAATGCCCTAAAATAGCATTCAAGTGTTCGAAATTTTTGACATATAGGGTATAGACTTTATGGGACCATTCCCGAAATCATATAAATTTGAATACATCTTAGTCGCTGTTGATTATGTTTCTAAATGGGTCAAAGCTCAAGCTCTTCCAACTAACGATGAAAGAGTTATTATTTCATTCCTGAAAAAACTCTTTGGCCATTTTAGTATGCCCAAAGCTCTCATAAGCGACCGAGGAACTCATTTCTGCAATAAGATAATGGAAAAAACCATGAAAAGATATGGAGTAACCCATCGTTTCTCTACATCATATCATCCTCAAACGAGTAGACAAGTTGAAAATACTAACAGAGATCTAAAAAGAATTCTTGAAAAAACTGTAAAAGATAATCCAGCTATCTGGTCAAGAAAACTCGATGATGCTCTGTGGGCTTTCAGAACTGCTTAATGACTCTCTTAAGTATGAATCTAGCTAATGACTCTCTTAAAATTAAACGCTTCTCTGGAGGCAATCCGTGCTTTATCTTAAATGTGGAGGAGTCCCTCCTCTTTTGTTTTATCTTCTAAAAAAATAACAAAAAAATATTTTTCTTCTTGTATATTTTGTTAGTTTACTTTTTTGTAGGTAACATTATAGATCGGAAGATTATGGCATTTTGTTAGGAATTATTGTAAACAGACTTAAGTCTGGTAGTTATAGAGTTAAGTCTGGTAGACATAGTTAAGTCTGCCAGTACTAAGTTAAGTCTGGCAGTACTATAGTTAGTACTGGTCTTATCTAGTTAAGTCTGTTTATGTAACAGGATAGTTATCTTAGAGATATCTTAAGAAAGGATATGCATTATCCTTTCACACATTTGTAAAGCCAATTAGGGTTTCCTTGGTGTATAAAAGGAACCCTACGGCATAATGTTTTAGACATAGAACCCTAATAGAAATTAATAGCGAATAGAAAAGTATTACATTGTGTTCTTCTTAGTACTTGTGTTAAAATTCCGCATTAGCACATAGTATTCATAGTTATTGTCTCTCATATAGTTGATTTGGATTTATTCAAATTAGCTATTGTCTTACAAAAGACTAAAAAGATCCAAGACTTTGGACCTACAAGTGGTATAAGAGCCTCTAGAGGGACTCTGAGTAAGAAGAATTACAAGAATCACAAACAATCACTTTCTGATCTACAAAAATGTCTCAACATGCTAATGATGTTTTCTCTCAACATCTTAGTGATGATGAAGCATCATTCCATGCAGATGCATCAGACAATGGTACTGCATCCAATAAACCAAAACAACAACAATAACTCATTCCTACAATAACCACTATCTTAAATATCAAACTCCCAATTCTGAAGAAGGAGGAGTATGATATATGGGCAATGGAGATGGAGCATTATCTTGAATATATTGACAATGATGTTTGGAAGGTAATTCAGAATGGAAATTCTAAGAAGAGAATTTCAACTGGAAAAGATGGTGTTATTAGAGTACTTCCACCAGTATCTGCTGCAGAAATTCATGCGGTTGAAAAGGAAAGGAAGGCAAGAAACATGGTGTTATTAGAGTACTTCCACCTGGAAGAAATATCTGCTGCAGAAAGGAAAGATGGTGTTATTAGAGTACTTCCACCTTGAATATCTTACTTATGGCCATTCCCAAGGAACATCTGAGAAGATTTCATGGAATGGACAATGAAAAAGAAATTTGGGAAGCTATAAGGACTAGGTTTGGCGGTAATGCAAATTCAAAGAAGATGCAAAAAGCTGTTTTAAAACAACAGTTTAAAGCATTTACTATATCAAGTTCAGAAGGGTTAGAAAAGGGATATGACATATTCCAATAACTACTCTCACAGTTGGAAGGTCATGGTGCTGAAGTACCGAGGATGCAAATCACAAGTTTCTCAGATCTTTACCCCTAGCTTGGTCGAATCTGGCAATGACTATGAGAACCAAACCAGATGTTGACACTTTATCCATTGATGACTTATATAATAACCTTAGGGTTTTTGAGCAGGAACTAACAAGTACCTCAAAATCATCTACAAGTGCTTAAAATTTTGCTTTTGTTTCACACAGCAAGAGCAGCACTAACAAGGTTAAGTCTGGTCATACTGGTAGCTACAGTACTTATACTCCTTCTACTTCTTCAAACAATATTCTAGAAAGAGAAGTTCTTGCTGGTTTTGCTGATGAAGTTATTTATTCACTCTTTGCCAAACAACATAAAACCATTATATGAAGATCAATTTAAACTTACATTATAACCGGTTTATCTTACCTGAATCCATGCTTAGCTACTCAAGAACACCTATCATCATCCTCACTTGCTTTTGGTTATAGGGATCATAGTAGAGCGTAAACTTGAATTGGCACCCTTTTATCATCACAAGATCCATCTAGGTAATCCTTTTCTCTTTTCCTTCTTTTTAAACCGACCACACCTATACACTACTTATGAAGTCTTCTGGAACATTTAGGATACACCTAGATACTTTTTAGTTGGCACTTTGGCCAAATAACACCTTAGGTCCCTTAAGTCTACTTTTCTTATATTTTGGCCGGCTTCACCAATACGTCGTATCCATTCTCATGGATACGTCGTATCCAAGCTAGATTATCAATACCCCGTATTCATTAACTTTGATATGCCTATTCATTCTTATTCAATACGCCGTATTCATCCTTACCAATACGCCGTATTGGTTCTTACAGACAGACAACAACTTAAGTCTCTTAGCACATTTAGACTATAAAGGCATAGTCAAACTTACCTAATGGCCTTTTCGTAATTAAATACTTAAAACTTAGTTTTTGGGTGTTACACTTGAATTATAAAACGTCCTCGTTGTATAGATAAAACATTAAATACGAGAATTAAAAAGAATTAGAATGAGAAACTCCCTTGATATTTTGCTTGGTAGATTCTCCATGTTGAGTTTATTAGCAAGATTATGTTGAACAGCCGCCTTGAAGTTTCAAGACTCCAACACTTTAAGATCTCCAGATTTGTAAATTATCCACCAATATTCGTCGATATTTCTTTCACGAGGTCCTGTGCAAAAATAGGAAAAAACATGTGCATTCCTATCTTGGTACCTACGGTTAATTTAAACTAAACTAAACAAAACCTAAATTACAGGTCAATCTAGTGAATACGCCATTATCATGTGTCATGAATAGTGTTATTGCAGATACTGACAAATCATGTGTTTAAAGTGCATTAAAAGTAACGATGATACGTTTCCAGACAATTAATACGCCGTATGGTATGGAGCGGATACGCCGTATTGATGTCTGGAAGACAGACTCGATAAAATTAAATAACATTCCATGTTGTCTCCTGGGAAGCACTTTTGTTTACAGCGAAGTCTTTAAGTTCGAATTTTCTTCAACTTTTCTTCATTCTAGCTCAGGCACGCTAATGTGCCCGCGTGTGAGCCATTTTTCCATCTTCGCATCTCGAATGTAATCGGGTCCTAAATTCAATACTCCTTTGTATAACCCCTTAAGATTTTAGTACAGATGTGAGATTCCATTCATCTTATCTTCTTCACTTACCTTCAGTAATGGTGGGATCTTGTTGCATTGCTCATTAGTGTGGTGTTTAAACCTCTGATGTGATCGCACCATTTGGTAAGTTACTTCACCATTATCATTGTAAATGGTAATTATCCCTTCGAACTGTTTTGTTTTAATTCTAACTTCTCTTAAAAATGGTTCGCCAAAAATAACATCGCCCATTCCTTTATCCTGATAATCATCCATATTTTCTAAAACTGCAAAATCCGTCATCACTATAAAAGTTCCAACAAAGATAGGTATATTCATTAAGGCTCCTACAACATTATTCCCTTTGTACACCATCTTTTCTTTCATTATAGAATTATGAAACTTTTTGGACATCACATTGACATACATTAATGGGAAAAAGTTAGCGTGTGTAAATTCAAATCCTATCATCTAAGAAAACTTTAAGTTGTGAGCATAATCTATATGGATCTTCTTATCATAGTCATAATAACTAGGGTAATCATTAATTCCAGTATTAAGTTCATCATCCCTAGTTCTAAATTTTTCAATTACCTCACCTTCCTTAATGGTGGGCATCAAATCATGTCCTTGATTTCTTCTAAGCTCAAATGGTTCATTTAGATCATTTAATTTAATGTAATCCTCAAAGAAAGGGTCTAATGATCTATTTAACACCAAAGTCTCTCCCATTAGCCTTGCTTCTAAATCAAGATACATTCTTTCTCTCAAACTTAGCATGTAGACCATCTTAATTAAACTACTAGCAGGTTTAATACTTGTGAAAACAATCCTTTCTTTCCTGACCCTTAAAGTAATCTTTCTTTTGTAAACATCAATCTTAGCACAGGCAGTAGACAAAAATGGTCTTTCGAGGATCAAAGGCACTTTGATATCCTCAGGCATATCTAGAATTATAAAGTCTACAGGGAAAGTAAATTTACCAATTCCTACTAGTATGTTTTCAGCTATTCCTTTTGGATATTTTACAATCCTGACTGCTAATTCAACTGTCAACTTAGTGTGAGCTAATTCGCCTAATCCTAAGTTAAGGTATGTTGAGAGAGGCATAACACTAACGTTAGCTCCTAAGTCAACAAGGGCATTATCGAAGCAAACATTATTAATAAAGAAAGGTAAAGTAAAAATCCATGGGTCTTTCTCCTTTTGGGGTATGGATTATGAAGCTTTAGAGTAAGCTTCTGAGAATTATGGTCCATATGATCCCTTCTTTTTTTCACAGTAGTAACCATTCAAACGACTTTGAAATGGAATCGTCATTTGTCGTGTCTTGTACATCAGTGTACGGCTCTGTCCAGTGGATACGGCGTATTGGGAAGATCCAATAAAAAAAGGTAAAGTGAAACTCCATGGGTCTTTCTCCTTTTGAGGTATGGATTGTGAAGCTTTAGAGTAAGCTTCCGAGAATTATGGTCCATATGATCCCTTCATTTTTTCACAGTAGTAACCATTCAAATGACTTTGAAATAGAATCGTCGTTTGTCGTGTCTCGTACATTAGTGTACGGCTCTGTCCAGTAGATACGGTGTATTGGGAAGATCCAATACGGCGTATCGGGTATGAATCGGCTTTAATAGTAGTTGAAATTGAGTTGACTTAATCTCTTAGGTTTGCTTCAGTAGAGCTAGGTAGGCTTCTAAATCCTCTTTCCTGTAGTACCTTGCTCATTTTCCCGATTTGGATTTCTAAAGTTTTAATAGATGCTCCTTGGTTACGAATGGCAACATCCGTCGAAGCTCAGATTTCTTTAATCAAATTGGAGTTTTTGTCGTGTCTCTTTGCTGATTCACTCATGAATTTGCTCGGGGTATCTTCCATAGATTGCCTTCATTCTTGGTACGAAGGATTCGTATTGTTCCTTTGATAAAATCCCGGAGCTGCTGCTTTATATCCCCCTCCTTGAAAAGGTCTACCAAATTACGCATAGTAAGCTTCTTCTAGGGTTTTCCCTTCTTCTTTTAGCAGGCAATCTTTGGTGTAGTGGGGTCCTTTGCATTGTTCGCATCCAACTTGAGCAGCATAGACTTTTTCATTCACTTTCTTG
>BQNB010014982.1:45672-74083 GCA_026074375.1 Tanacetum coccineum
AAGATCGCCAAGATCTAGCTACTACACACAAATACAAGATATACAATTGATTTACAAATATGTGATATGAATGCAACAAGGTTGCAATACACACTAAGGTGTAATACTTCTTTACTTGATGATTGAAGTATTCTTCTCTTGCACTTGAGGAATTAAGCTTGGATCACTTTGGAAACAAAGCTTTATGATTAAATGATCAAAGGATTTTAAAGAGGATATATGGGCTGTTTTGAGCAGAAAGAATGAGTGCAAAGTGTGAGAAAGTAGTGGGGAAAAGTCTCGTATTTATAGGACAAACTGGAGGAGCGTCAGTCTATGGGCGGTCCCCTTAAATAGGGGGGCGGTCCGCTTAAAACTAAGGGGGCCGACAGTGTATTTAAGGGGGCCGGCCGTGTATTTAAGGGGGGCCGGCCTAGGCTAGAGGCTCCCCGGTTTGTCTTTTGTGTAGAGGGATTTTCTGGAACTTTTCTAGCCGTTTTAGGTCCGAAAATTTGAATTTCAAAATATTTATTTTGAATAAAACATTTCTTTTAATTGTAGAAAATGTTTTGTAATGTTTATAAAAATGTCTACAACAAATTATGAGGTTGAATAAAAATTTTCTTTGATCATAAAATGCATTAAGCATTTATTTATTCATACCTTTAAGTGATGTAATTGTTGAAATGAGAATTTACTACTAATTACTTGTTTACGTTTAATTTTAAGTTGAACGTTTTTATATTTTGTGATTATCAAAACGTAAAGATGTGAAAAAATATTATTAATGTTTTTAGGCATTATATTTTATCAACATATATGTTAGATATTGATTTGGGTATATAAGTAATTTATGGTTCAAAAGGCCCGGGCTAAAATTTTTAGCCCCTTTTATGAGGTTGGGGTTTATAGAGAGTTATGACTTATAAGCCCTTTCATAAGCCCGTGTGACAAACGAGACTTATTTTATAAGCGGACTTCTTTTAAAACCCAAGCCCCAATTAACCCCTAAAAGCCTCTAACCAAACACAGCCTAACTTAAGATCCGTAACATTTGAATTAGTCATCTAAATCATTTTCATATACATAAAAAATACTTAGTGAATTGAATACAAAATAAGTTCATACTAGCAAAGACGGCAAATAAAAGTGTAAACTCTAGGATCGTTGTATCAATGGGGCATTGTGACCTTGTGAGGGGCAATGCATATTGCCGTGTGACTCATAAAGAGTAACATCTTCATCGTGAGGTTATTAGCGGCTACCAAGTGGTGCTTGCACCAGTGTTTTCGTGCTTAGTTGGGGGACGGTTTGTAGAATTTTGGTTGACATGGGAGTAAAGTTTTGATTCCTTGAGGGTTTGTAAAACTTTTTCCAAAAACTCATTAAAAGGTAAAAACCATTCCTTATAAAAGTGAAAAAATAATTTGTGCAGAATAAACATTCAGAAACTATAAGTTTCAACAAACACTGAGGGAATATATTTCTTGTATGATAGAATAAATACCACTTGTTTAAGCACATATGTACTTACTTTAATGTACTAATCGTTTAGGCGTTGTTTTTTCTTTATTGTTGTATGAGAGTTTGTAATATAGTTATAATGTAAAGAAAAAATAATGTAAGTTGTTGGTGATTTTAGTGTCATCGACGGTCATTTAGGTAATGACGATTTACTAGAGACTAATGAGATTTTATATTCGGCTCGAACATGGGAATAATAAGTTTTATCAAATGCAACAAAATACAAGTTCTTAAAAACTTTAGCGCAGACTCCTCGGTGCTTAGCGACCTCACCTTTTACCTAGATAAAAACATCTTAAAAAGTCAACAATAATGTTGATGAATCCCTAGAGATTGTAAGAGATAAAGAGAACACAAGTTTTTGTTCATCGCGTGACTTGTTGTACGGACAAGCCATTTATCAAGTTTCTATTGCAATAAGCTCATGACACCGAAGCCTTGACGTTACACATATCTTGTATGTAAATCACGTTGCCTCATAACTAGGTATTATTGCCTTATACCTAAATTCTAAATACAAATTGTCCGTTGACTGGGTGCTCGAAAGATTCGATCCATACCCCCGGAACAGGGCTGTCAAACCCAAATAGATCTATTTTACTTGTACTAGCGCTTACCCATTATAAGGCAATTACATTCATGATGTGAGTCTTGGCAATAGCTACCATGCAATTAATATCATAGTCGGGTCCAAGCATACCATAAAGTTCTTGTTCTCAGTTTATAAAACAGCATGTATCTCCCTCGGGTTTTATAAATACAGTTAAAAGTTTAAAGGCGAGGCTATGAACTCACCTTGAGCGGACGGTAATATCAAGTAATATAAGAGCTGAAGTAAGACAAATACTCCTAAGAGCGACCTAAAATAAAAGGCGCGACTTAGAAAAACAATCTAATACTTACGCGAAAGAAGATGAAATCAATTGATGACTTTATAAAAGTTTTACGTATGTCCGATCTAGCATGGCATTGCATTCAAGTTTTTATTGACCAATTTTACCTAACTTCAAGTGTCCCAATCTGTATGAAGATGTCATTCATACCATGTTTTTACTTTACTCTTTACCCGTCAACTCACACAAAATTACTCGCTTTAGTTTTTACGTCTAGTGACTTTTATTTACACATTTCTGAAATCTTCCAACTTTGTTGAATCATAACTCAAAATCCGTAATTCATACGAGTATGAGGCTTTCACCTCCAGAAAGCATTTTGAGTCTACTTTTCAAAAATACAGGCCTCACTTCCAGGGGTCAATGATCCGGTGTGAAATTACCATTTACCCTTCTATGTCAAAACAGTTTATTTTCCTGAATATTTCCACTCCACGAAAATGACCATAAATCAAAATCTTATACATCTAATAAACGAGGCCACTTGGAGAGGTAGTCTATAAGTGTCACCTCTACAGGGAACAACTTTTTATTTCAGAAGTTATGAAAAAATATGGGGGTTAATACCCCGTTCCCAACTGAGTGCAAAAATTGACTAGTTTTAGTAAATTGGCCGTATCTAGCTCATCCGGAGGAGATACGGCTCTATCCAATTAACCACATATACCTTAGACACATACCAACATCATTATTAAATTTACCAGGTACCCTATTACCAAAAATATTTCGTAATCCATCTGTTTTGCTACTGTTGTAAAAACAGTTTCATAACCCTATTATAATCCAATCCAAACATCATTTTATTCTCTTAAAAATTTAACACAATGCCATAACTAATGATTAGACACATTAGTAAACATAAAAACTTAATATTTTCAGAATCTAACATCCATTTTTTATGGATTTATAATTAAAGAGAACAAGTAAATAAAAAGATAAGACAAATAAAGAAAATTAGGGCTTACTAAAAGAGAGATTGAGACTAGAAATCAAACAAGAATACCCTCCTTCTTGTGTTTGCTGAATTCGACCAAAGTAACCCAATGTTAACAACCTTATAACCTCCTTCTAACAATGGTAACACTCTCCTAATCAAAACCCAATCAAAACCTTCAAGAAACTCCAAGAAAACTAGTCCTAAACACCTTCAAATCTTCAAGAAACTTCACCAAACTTTGCAAGAGGCAAAAGGATGGTGTTAAGATGCCTAAAAGGAGTTGATTAAATTTGTGAGATGGTGGTGGTGATGTATATAATTTCGGCAGAAAATAGAGACCAAGAAGAAGAGAGAATTTTTGAAATGGTGTAATATGAAAGAGTTATGCATGTATGGAGATATGGGAAGGTATAATTGTGTTTTATGGAAAAGTGTAGTGAGGTTGAGTGTGGGCTTGGTGTGGCCGGCTCTAGGCCTTGGGTAATGTGAGTATACATATTTTTTTTTTGATTTTTGGTTTGTAAGAGTTTAAATAAAGTGTTGTGTAAGGTTTAAAAAAAAAGTAAGGTTTAAAGGTAGAAACGCGAGTTTTAGCAAGAAAATTTGGAAACGCGAATCACAACGGAAAATGTAAATGGGGAAAATTATATTCATTGGGGAATAATATGAGATTAGTAAATCACTTACGATGCGAAGACGGAATAGATTTCTAATTACGGCTCACGCAAAGCTAAAAACGGAAAAATTCTTACTAAATCGGGTAAACGTAAAATTAATAACTTTACTTAAAAATGAAAATAGAAATAAAGCTCGGAGTAAAATAATGACCTTGAATACGGAATGTTACACTTTCTAACAAGGTTCTATTCATCCGCTCTACCACTCCATTCTGTTGAGGAGTATATGTCATTGTGAACTGCATTTTGATTCCTTCTTACCTGCACAAAGTGTCAAATTCATCACTCGTGTATTCACCTCTATTATCCGTCCTCAAACACTTGATCTTCTTTCCAAAATCAAGTTTAACCCACGCTTTGTAAACTTTGAGAACTTCAAACACATCAGATGTTTTCTTGATTGGGTACACCCAACATCTCCTGAAATAATCATCAATGAAGGATACAAAATACTTTGCTCCTCCTACGGATTGAACCGGTGCTTGCTACATATCCATGTTAACCAATTCTAGAACAGACACACTTCTAGAATTTGATGTCTTGAATTTTAGGCGATGCTGCTTGCTGATAACACAATTTTTACAGAAAGGTAAAGAACGCTTTGTGAGGCCTAGAAGTAGCTTTATTTCCACAAGAATCTTCATTCCTTGTTCAGAAATGTGTTCGAGCTTCCGATGCCACATTACTGTAACTTTATGGCTCGTACTATGTGAAGCAACAGATGCTTTCGCCTCATCTATTATCTCTCCTTTTAGTTGGTATAAGTTTGCAGCCACCGTTTCTCCTCTCATAAGTACAAGAGCGCCTTTTATAATTTTCATGATCTTGTTTTTGTATGTGTCCTCCTGAACATGTGTTGGATTTTTGACAGCCATTTATCCTAGTGACAATAAATTCTTTTTAGGCCCTCCACGTATCACACATCCCGAATAGTATGAATTGTACCATCATGCATCTTCACCATGATACTTCCAATTCTGATGATCTTTAGTTCATGATCATTGCAACTGTACACGTATACGCCTCCAGAAATTGGTTTATATTGATGAACCATTCTCTGCTTGCAGTCATGTGAAAAGTAACTCCCGTATCGAACAACCATACATCTGCAAATCTCTTTCTGCCTTCATTTGCAACCGCTGCTTCATAACACAGAGCGTTACCATCTTGTGAAGTGCTTGCGACATTTCCCTAAGGATTATAGGTATTTAAACCCCGACAATCTTTCTTAAAGTGTCCCGGCTTGCCACATTTGTAGCATTTAAAATTCTTCTTCCTTCCTGTTTTAGATTTACCATCATTGTGACTCCCACTGGAGCCAGGTTCCATTGACCTCACCTCATCATCACACCGCCCAAGGCCTCCACCTATTTTCCCTTGACATGGTTTGCATGTCCTCCCTGTTGTTTGCCTTATTTCTTCCTCCTGTATATCGGTTGCAACATCATCGAAGACTAGATAGTCTGAAAAAACATTACCGGTTAAGCTGATGATAAGCTGGTCATGTGAGTTAGGTAAACTTTGAAGTAGAATTTTAGCACGTTCTTGTGGCTATATTTTACAACTCAAAGACATGAGCTAGGAAAATAGCGTCTTCAGGTTATTAACATGCTTAGTCATTGAACTAGATTATGTCATGCGAAGAGCATAAAGTTTCCTCTTAAATTTTTTTTCTTCTAGAGTTTTTTCTTTTTTGCTTTTTTAGGGGATGACTCAATCATAGAAAAGACGACGTGTGATGAAGATGATCAACGAAGGCACTTGTAATTTTAGAAGTTGTGCATATATGTTATCGAAAGGTGTGCATATATGTTCTTGCAAGGGTACTCATATGTTCTAATGAATTTGAGAGAGAAAGTGAAACGTGCACATATGTTTTTTGAAGAGCGCACACATGTTTTTAAACAACATGGATATAGTTGGATTTATATTTCTAATGTATTTCATTTGATATCAAATTTTGTTTATTTATTTATGTTTTTGGTTTGTTATTTGTATTTAAAATGTATTTCATTTGATATCAATTTTTGTCTATATTTTGTGTAATAAATTTTGAAGATTAAAGAATGTGCAAAAGAAACATATGTGTAATTACCATATTAAGTTAAAAATATACACTAGATACAAGGAAACAATATTAAAAAAAAAACATATATGCACTCATTTTTTTTCTTTCGAAAACAGTATATACTAAAAAAAAATATAATAAAATAAAAAAATTAATTCCGAAAATTAAAAGGTTTAAAAAAAACGTTTTTTAATTAAAAAATTCAAAAAAATCAAAATGTGTTTTGACTATTATACCCTTTTGAATTAAATAAAAAAAGTAATGATACTAAATTCTAATTGGTTTAAAATAGTTTTGTAGGTTCTGTACAAAAAAGTGGTTCTGCAAAGAACGGTCCCCAATATATATATATATATATATATATATATATATATATAATCTAAAAATTTAAGTTTTGGCAAAGTATAAATATATAATTTTGTTTGAAAAAATGTTCTAAACATAAGACTTATGAAAAATTTCCAATCTTTGATTTTGTGCAAAATTGAATCCTAAACACAAGATTAAGAGAATTATAATTGTTTTTTTGGTTGATTGTGTTTAACATTCATAAAGAAATAGAAAGCCAAAAAAATGGACAATCAGATGGCCGGCCCCCTTAAGTATGAGGCCGGTCCCCTTATCACTTAAGGGGGCGCCTATTTGATGACATTTTTTTTAGATTATGGTAGATTTTGATTATAATTCCATGTTTTGTTGAGAGAGGTAAATTTCCATTATAGTATTGTAGTTACTTAGAAAGGATTTAATCAATTTATTTCATCATTCCTAGACCTAGACGTAAGTAATTAAAAGGCTCACGTTTAAGGGGTTTAGTTAAAATGTCGGCAATGTTATCTTCCGATGAAACTTTTTCTATGGAGATATTTCCTTTTTGAACATTGTCACGAAGAAAATGGTGACGAATTTCAATATGTTTTGTACGAGAGTGTTGAACGGGATTTTTACTTAAGTCTATAGCTCCTTTGTTATCACACATCATAGGAATATCATCTAGACTAATGCCATAATCTACGAGAGCTTGTTTCATCCATAGTGCTTGTTGGCATGCCTTTCCGGCCCTTACATATTCGGCTTCAGTAGTGGAAATAGCAAGAACGGTTTGCTTCTTAGAGAACCAAGATGTTAAACAACATCCCATGAACGTACAAATACCACTAGTTCTTTTTCAATCCACATAGTCTCCCGCAAGATCAGAGTCGGCATATATTATAGTTTCTATGCCGGACCCCTTAGGATACCATAATCCCAAGTGTATAGTGCCTTTAATGTATTAGAAGATACGTTTAACCGCTTCAAGGTGAGAGGTTTGGGGATCCTATTGAAAGCGTGCACAAAGGCAAACACTAAACATGATATCAGGCCTACTTGCCGTTAAGTATAATAGACTACCTATCATACCTCTATATTTGGTATTATCTACTGTAACACCCCCAAAATGCGATACGCAGCGGAATACAACGATTGGGGTGCTACTTCATAATACATGCACACGAGTCCCAGTAAACGTTCAAAGATACGTTTAAAAAACACAATTTTATTTATTATAATGATCAGAGTTACATAGGTCCCAAATACTAAAATAAAAATTATTTCTAAAAGTCACAACACGACTTTGTTTCTAAAACATTTATTTAGTTTATGACACTACTTCACCGAGGCACCGTCCTTGTTATTCGCGTTCCGTCCCATCCAGCCATCAATAGCAATTAACCTGAGATACATGCTTAAAAACGTCAACAAAACGTTGAGTGAATTCATAGAGTTTACAAATAATAGTTAGAACGCATATTTTGGTTCAACAAAACGTATAACGTTGGCTCATAAGTCAAGTTATAAAAATAGTGATTTCCAACTCAAGAGCCCGTGTACTGAAACTTAACACATTCATCCTGTAGGACGAAATTATGTCCGAGAAGTATGTCACTTCTCCTAATACTAACTACAAAATGTCCGTTTGACAGGGTGGTCCCAACGGATTCAAACCCCGATAGGGTTGTCAAACCCAATAGATCTATTTAATGCATTAGCGTTCACCAACACATGGTAACTAACTGTCACACAGCAAAAAGACATATACTGAGTAGTGAAGGAATCATATTCAAGTATCAAAACAGTTTACGTTCAATTTCACAAAACAAGCAAAATATCCCCCTCGCGGAGTTAAAGAAAAACATTGAAAACTTGAAAAGCGAGGCTATGAACTCACCTTGGTCGAAGCCGAAGATCAAATAACCGAAACAATTCACGGATGATCAATGAACACGATCATGACCTATAATTTATGTCGCTCGATTACTATTCCAAAAAGTATAGTCAACGATGCGTACATTGTATCAACAAAATCATATATATGGTATATATACTAGTGTCATAACCTTCTTTTTACTACATAGTAAATCTTACATGTATGTTTTATTTATGTCGATTCAAAAGGATATAACCAACTAATCATTAATAGATAAATTACAAAATGAAACGGGATGAGTTTTCGAAACTACAAAATATTATTGTGTATACAACACCTTGATATCAACCAAACATTCTTAACATACAAAAGGTAGTAAACATTCAAATACGAACTAATACTTCTTTGTAAAAAAACATTTGTAGTTGAATTTGAATAATTCCTATCCTTGTAGCTTTATAGCCCGCCCGATGGGCGGTAAGATCAAGTTGTATGGACAAAAACATAAACCAAAGAAACTCAACTACTTCACTAACAATTAGTTTTTGCAATGGCTGAGAATTATTTATGCCTTCACATGTCAAATCAATAGTTTTCTTATGAAATCTGGCTTTTTCGCGTCCTTGGTATTGAACATTATTGATCTGTATTTATACTTCTGCGCACCGATGGATCTACCCCGCTTTTCAAACATTGCAGATTCAAATGAAATAGCACCTTTGTAGGGGTCAGCAACATTCGCTTCATCACTCAATTCACCTTTAGTCTCCCTATGAACCTTGCAATTTAGGGTGGCAATTCAGGTCGGGTTTGGGTTGGCGGGTTCGAGTTGACAGGTTGGTGGGTCAGAAAACCCAAACCTGACCCATTTAAATAATCGGGTCAGCTATGTCAACCCTAACTTGTTTACACATAACCCGAACCTGACCTATTTAACCCGTATATATACTTGGGTTGGCGGGTTAAATAGGTTACATGGGTTGAATAGGTTAAATGGGTTTCAAGTTGACCCATTTAACCCGTTTTATATAGACAAGTTGGCACATTACACGGGTTATATAGGTTAAATAGGTTTACGGGTCAAGAGTTAGAAGCTCTACCTTATATCGAAACGATCGTCTCAGATAGCTTTATCATATTTCAAAGCCTAAAATCAGATTTTACAAAATCTCGGTTCTCGTTTGGCGTGCCAAATTTTGATTCATAATATACCGTTTAATATTAGATTATTAATTCAAAAACTTATTTTTGATCCCACAGCTCATTTAAAAATTCATTAATATGATATTCACTTATGTTCTAGAACTTGCCTAATCATTTTATAACATCATTTGACTAATCGGCGCAAGATCCAAACGGTTTCATCACATGCAACGACTCATATCAAATCGAATAAATAAAACAAACAAAACAAGGTTTAAAGGAGGCTCACAATGCTATCAAAAGCAACGTCGAAAAATAAAAGAGTTTGTCTTGTTCCCTTTTTGTTCCTTGCCGCGGCTTACAACCACCCAAACCAAACCAAATCAAAACTTAAACCAACCTGAATGATAACCAATTAACAAAAATCACTCCCTTGTGGCCTTCAGTTTGGTTCGAACCACCAACCCAACTCGAAAACCCCTTTGCTTTAATAAAACGCAACCTTAATCAAACCTTGTTGCATGTACATTTTTATTACATGGATGATCAAGTTATATCTTCCTAAACATTATTACATGGTGTTGGGTGCTCGTCCGGACCAAAAATAGAAGACGGGAGGAGAAAAACAATATAAACTTGGTTCCTTCTTTTTTTGATCTAGGTTATCATTTGAGTGATGTTTGAAGATATTTTTAAGATCAAAATGCAAAAATGGTGAGAGTGTGTGTGTTTCTATGCTCGGCCGGACAAGAGAAGCAAAGAAGAGAAGAAGAAATTTTTTTATGAGCTATGAGATTACTTATAGGAAGAATAAGATGAAAGGGTTTTATCTAAACTTGGAAGTAACCAAATGTGTAATCACGTTCCTTGGATAAACAACAAAATTGTGTGTGTGTGTGTGTGTACAATATCCGGCGGCCTAGGGCCTAACCATGCAAGTTAATTTTTTTTTTCTTTTTATTACTTAGTTAAAACTTGTGTAAACTTTTAATAAAAAATGAGGTAGACACAATTTAAATGAAATGTATACATTAAACGCGAGTTTTGGCCAAAGTCAAGGAATAAGGGTGACAAGGATCATAAAATAATATTTTACGATCATAAAAATAATAACAAGACGCGTTGTATATTTTTACAATACTTAAAACGATTAACGAACGCACGGTCGAACGTTGACTCGCGAAACGTCAAAAATAAATATTAAAAATTTTCGTCCACAATAAAATACAAAAATAATTAATGGCGACAAATAAAATTTTAAATGTCGACGTTCGCTTACAAAAACTCATAAAATAATATTAATGACGTCGAACTCATGATCGTCATACGCGTCGTGAAACTAGGGTTGTTACAAGTGCAATGAGTGCTTATCTCGAGGCGGCATATCATTCCAAGATTTAGGCGGTACTTCTTCCTAAAACCAAGACACGTAGAATTCTGTCACAATTAAACGCATCCGCGTAAAGCATCCTATTTGGTGATTATAATCTATATTAGGAGATTAATAATGGTGATCTATTAAACCCTTGCTCGTGGAGTTAACCTACTTACTGCTTAACGACTCTTTATATACTAATAGTCCACTTTCTGAGTCTTTACCAAAGAATCAGTATGTTATTTGTTGATCCCAGGTCACCTGCTAGTCCAACTTATTCACATAAACCAATGGTAAAGATATGTCAATATTTGTTATCGTATTACTCTAGATATATAAATTACAGATATGGAGAGCCATCTCGACATCTAGCTAGCTAGATGCTTTGCATTCCTAGATCCAGTTGAATGATGTGTCGCATACTTAAGCACGTAAACAAGTATAAATTAATAAATATAATCAACAACCAACGATAAATTAAGCAATCGATATAAACAAACCAAACATTTAAATCTTCATAATCATGGCTAATGCTGTAACACCCCGCTAAAGCGGAAACATGGAATGTGACAGCACAAGCCACAAGAACATCGTAATAGCACAACACCATTTATTAATTAAACAAAAAAGTACTTTATTACAATACTTGTCTTAGCCGAACATTGGCTTTAAAACGTAAGTTTTGACTTCACATAAGCTTCATCTTGATATTAAACGATTTAAAATAGATGAAACGGTGAGACTCCACCTTGTAATTGCCTTCAAAAGACAATTACTAACGATCACCTAAAATGCATGAGAAAAAGGGTCAACTATGAAAATAGATGGTGAGTACACGGGTTTATAAAAGTGTGGTAAAACCCATTTATAAATAAGTCTTCATGGCAAGAGTCCTGTAATTTTATCCTATTACAAGTCTCGCCCATCCAAGACTTGTAATAAAATACATTCACCTGCACTTCTATGATAAAGGATAAATCTCAAAATATAGTTTATAAAAGAATACGTTATGGCTAGAGTCATATAAATTTATCCCATACAAGTCCCACCCATACAAGACTTGTATCGTATAAATTCACACACATTGCCATAACATATAGATATGCCAAATAGTAGAAATTCTAAATGTTCAAAGCCACTTGGTTAATATTAAATACAAAGCCTAAGTAAAATGCGCACGCAATAAATATAGTGTCAAAGAAGAAATGAACGACTGCCCCTAATATGCGTCAAATACACATATTCGTTTATACCTAAAATAGCCCAATTAAACCCAAAACAGACTTAAAATGGCAAAAATATACTTGTTTTTGTGTGTGCAGGTACAGATTATAACAAATTCTCATCGATAAACAAAAATGAAAAAAAAAAAAACAAAAAAAAAAAAAAATAAAAAAAAAAAAAAAAATCAAAAAAAAAAAAAAAAAAAAATAAACATCAAATAATGGCAAACAACGACACAGTAGGAAGAATGTACAAGAGCCGGAAGCCAAAAGTCAACTCACAGTTAAAGAAAGTCAAAATCCAGTCAACCTTGGTCAACAGAAGTCAACCACAAAAGGACAAAACCCAAAATAGTTTCACTTTAGTCCTTCAAGTTCCAAAAGATTACACAAATGGTCCTTGGATCCTTAATGGGCCTTAAAATCTCTTAAAACATTACCCATATATCAAGTCCATAACCAAAAGCCCAAAACCCTAGCCCAATTCCCTTTTATCAAACCACAGGGACTTAAACTGCCAATTATGAAAGTTATTTTACACTAGGATTTTAATAAACCAAAGAGAGGGACTATATTTGCTAATACTCCAAAGTTTCAAACGAATTTACCCTTATTCAGTTAAAAAGAAAAAGGGCGCGAAGAAATGAACACTGTTCATTCATCGTCCCAAAATTCACCACATAGTCAAATGAGAGGGCTTTTACCAATTGGAGGTCAAAAAGGATAATTCATGGGACAATAAACACAATGGCAGGGAGAAATAAGTCAAATCAAGAGCTCTTATTGGTTCACTCAAGCTATCAAGCCACGTGGATGTAGAGAAAGCATAAAAGAAGAGGGGTTTTATACTGGAAGCACTCATATAACTAGCACAAGGACATCACATCAAAGGATTGCTAGCTTGGCAATCCGTGTGACTATCACTTGATCAAACGGCTTAGATTAGCTCTTCAATGATTGAGAATTTGGACGGCAATGATTGAAAGGAGCGTGGGATGCAAGCCAAGACTTAGAAGCTTCATCAGCTAGCTATAAATAGAGCCCTCTCACATACACATTTTATCTTTTTTTTCCTTTTGACACCTAGTAGTAGTTTTAGCTTATAGCTTAATTTTCAGCTTAATGTACCTTTTCAGTTTTCATACTCATTTGTAATCTCAATGTTCTAATAGTGTAATCAATTTTCATTAATATATGGCTCTTTGTCTTTTTAACTAGTTGCTTCATACTCTCAATGTAAGCTCAAGTGTTGGTGTTGATGATTATCTTAGTTGTGATGAAGCTCTACAGAGCTGTGTATGTCGTGAGTTTTAATTGAGCTGTTTTTTAAGGTCTATGTAAGACGTACGAATCGGTAAATCAGATAGTTTTATCGACAGCTACCTGGTACTTATGGGAGGGTGGTGTGGGATAATAGGGAGTCAATTGTGAAAGGACTCCCATGGACTTATACTAGCTTATCCATTTGGATAAGTTAGAGCTGTTGAATAAGCTCTAAAAGCATTTTAAGCCTTATTTAGCTAGGCTCATTGTAAGTCTTCTTTAATTTTAAGTTTTAGCTTAAATATTTGCTTAATAGTGTAGATTAGTTTAATAGCTTAAACTGTTTGCTTATGAGTGCTTATTTACCTTTATTACTAGCTTATTAAGTGTGTTTAATTATCTGTTTTTGCTTATTATATCATAAATCTTAGAGTTCTCATTTCTGTCATAAAAAGCTTAAAAATCCAAAACTCTGTAGTTTATAGTGTAGATCTTAGAACTTAGCTTATTTAGTTGTGGATTTATGTTTATTAAGTTAGTTATAAGCTAGTTTTCATCTGGTACTTGAGTCTTGTTAACTAGATTTCAAAATCAAAAGCTATAACAAATTCTGTCATGGTTTAAAGGAGTGTTTGGAATTAGTTAGTTTGACCACTAAAAGTCAAAGTGTCTAGGTGATTTTCTTTTGGTCAGCTGAGTTTTCTTAGATGATTAAGTTTTTAAAAGGTTTTGAGGATTAGTTTTTATTTTAAATCAAGTTAGGACTTATTTTCAAAGTGTCAGCACCAAGGAACTTTTTCCCTAACTCTTAGCTTGTGAAAGTTTGATCCAAGCCCTCTAAGGCTTGGATTTTGTTCATTTGGTGTTTACACACTCCTATTGAGTGTGGTAAGTGCATGCTTGACCACCTTTGTGGCCTGCACTTTTGTTTGATACATCAGCAGTAGTAACTATTGTTACTACTGCTTGCCTTTTAGTCTTAATTTTAATCAAGTTTAAGTAGGATCTAGAATTTAAAATTTAGTATAATCTTAGATTTCTTATAGTTTTAAGTAGAATAAGCCTCAGTTTTCATTTCCTAACTTATTTGCTTAAGTACATTTAGCTTTAAAAGTCATTAAAAAACCAAAAAAAGCCAAAAACAGTAGGTAGTTTAAGTAGCTTGCTAAATATAGATTTCTAGCTTATAAGTTTTGGTTTTATGAATGATAATAGTAGCTTATAAGTTGTATGTTAAGTATGCAAAAGCTTTGCTTCTGTCTTTGCTTATTGAGCTCTTAAGCTTAGTTTAAATTTGTGCTAATTGTATTCATTTATGAGTTTATCAGTTTGTCCTTCAATTTCAGTTAGCTTTAAGTAATTTCTAGTTAAGTAGCTTGTTAGAATTAGCTTATGCTAATCATAAGGATTCTAGAACAACTTTTAGATTTGGATTTAAGCTTAAATCAAGCATTGTGCAAGCTTTTTAGTGGAATCAAACCTTTTTGAGCTTAACAGCTCACTTACTGCAATCAGATTTTCATAAGCTCTTTTTGAGCTTAATTTTGAGTATAAGCTAGTGTTACCTTTATTAAAGTTGTTCAAAAACTTCTCTTCTTTAGCTTTTAGCTTTTAGTTTTCAAAAATCACCAAAAAATACAAAATAAGCAAAAAGGGGGTGTGCCAGTTTTGAACTCGGTACCTCTCACTCAAAGACCCAACGTGTTAACAATCATGCAACAATAGCTCATCCGTCAACCTCCCTTTATTTTTAATCTTTATACACATTTTCCTTTTTCTAATTTTTAATAAACCGTAGCCTAATAAGCCCTTTGCTCAGCTTATTCGATAAGCTGAGTTGTTTCTTTTAATTTTCTAGTAATCTTTGTTACATTATAGACTTTTCTTGAATTTTTTATTTGTTAGTTTATTTTTAATCATTTTTCAAAGGTTTTATTTTTAAAAAATTCATAAAAAATAGAAAAAGTTTTAAAAAAATACAAAAAAATAGTTTTTAGTTTTATAAAAAATAGTTTTAGTTTTACATTAAGAAAAATCATTTTTACCTCTTTTAGATTTTAATTTTCATTTTTAAGCTTTTAATTTTAATTTTAAAAATAGGATTTTAATTTTAATAATAGTTAAAAATAGTTTTCTAAGTTTTTATGTTATTTTAGACTTTTCTAAGTTTAAAAATCATTTTTCTTAATTTTTAGGACTTAATCTACTATTTTCTAGGATTTAATTAGATTAAATTCGTTTTTAATTCATAATAAATTCAAAAATAATCAAAAAAATATTTTTCTTTTTCCTAAAATTTTCTTTTGTCCTATTTTAGGTTTAGAAATTTAGTTTTCAATTTTAAAGTTTAATTTTGTCTTATTTGCTTAATTGTCGCGTTTTATTTGTTTCCCGTTAATTGTTTTAGTGTTTAATTGCTTTTAATTGTTCATTTTAATTGTTGCTTTTATTTAGTAGTTATAGATACTCAAAAATATCTTTTCTCTCATTCAAATCATAATCCAAGCTAAAGCAAGGTTTCAATTTCACAAGTCGTTGGGGAAACGACCCGGGTGATCATTCTTCCCGGTTAAATATACGTATTATATTATATATATATCTTTTAGAGTGAGCTTTTGTAACACCCCCAAATTGGGTAGCAGCGGAATAAGGGTCCGGGGCGTGTTACTTCATAGATCAATAACACAAGATATATATAGAACGACCAAAAAGTCGTTTAAAAACTGATACATTGGATTTAACAAATATTTGATACAAATAGCCCGAGGCTTTAACTTGTTCCTGATTATTATTACAAAGATACTGGTTCACAACACATGAGTTTCCCAAAACATAATACAACCATATCTTTAGCATGACTTCCCAAAACAAAATCACCAATGTATCCTTGGCACCTTAGTTATTTGATCTCTGAAAAAACATTGCTTTTAAAACGTCAAAACAATAATGTTGGTGAATTCAATAGGTTTGATAAATCATATATGCAGGACAGCAGACTTTTCCCATGATAATTGCTAACACATGCAGACATCACAAAACCAGATTACATTTTCCTAAGCTCATGACACTGAAGCTCGACGATCTTTCTTGCAATAATAATATTTATTGCAATTTCTGCCCGAATAGATGTCTAACCCGAAACATCCCCAAATTCGACATGCTATACGTTCGTTACCGGTGATAGCTAGTCACCCGAACGGGGAGGTCGTTTCCCCAAATAGATCTATTCATAACATTCGCGCTCGCATAATGTAATTAACAACTACATCTATGCAATTGACAATTCATGATAATGGGCTCATTCGGGTTATCGTACTTAGGCCAATGTAATCAAATAAAATATCCACTTGCGTCAATTTTATAAACAAAGCATGGTTTCACCAATAGTTATAAATCATGGAAATCTTAAAAATGTGGGGCTATGACTCACAATTGAGTATCTGTAAATCAAATATCGGCAGTAAAGCGTCACGTAAAGATCGAATGAACCTAATTATCATAGGTCGTATAAGTACCTTGTACTTCGATTACTAATTAATATTCAGGTCTATGTTAGTTATATCATTACTATCAGTTAGGGCTATATACTTCAAGAGTGTCATGTAAGTGAACGTATGAGGAGCTAGGACACTTAAGTCGTAAATCCAGCAAAAACTAGTAGATTACGCCACCCGAAGAGGCACATTATGAAACTCCCTAGTAATATAGTAATTTGATAACAGCATATAATCTATATAGCTAAATCACCAACTAATGGTTTTGGTTAAAATTGAGTTTAAATAGTTAAAAGTTTATAATTAGTTTTAGTAAAACTAGCATAACTTTGCCGTTTAAACCCGATTTTACGTTCTTATGCCCATCTTTTGTATTAGGACGAGTTATCATAGTTTGACGTTTTCCATATTTGACCCTCTGGTGAACAGTAACTTTTACTGTTCACATCAGCCGTGAGTTTTATTTAAATCGTATTTGTTGTCGTAAAACCGTAAAAAAACCTATTTAAATAAATTTTACCCCCCCCCCTTTTTTTTTTCTTTTTTTTATCTTTCCCTTTTTTTTAAAAATATACCCCCCCCCCCACCCTCACACAAAATCACCACCCCACACAACCACCCAACAACTACACCACAAACACATTTTCGTTATTTTATTGTTATGTCCGTCTTTTAACGTTCTTTCGAGGACGTTCTAGTTAGTGAAAATATTCAATTTATAAGGTTTACAAAAATATAACTTTCTGTCATGAACAGTAACTTTTATAAAAATAGTTTTATAAAAGTATTAATTGTCGTAAACTCACGAAATTCATAACTCGTTCGTTATTAATTGAAAAATTACGATTCTTACCATTTTGTAATCCTAAAAATATGTATTATTTGTTAAAAATACTAATCTAGCTGTTTGATATAAGTTTTATAAAAGTTATTTTATAAACTCCGTTTTATTAACGTATAACTCGTTTTTAACGTAACTTTTTCGTTATTAATCCGTTTGACAAGTTTCTTACATTTTCGGAATCGTCGTGAAATTTATTATCTTATAAAAAATATAAATTAAGTATGTTTTTATACACTTTTGGGACAGAAAGTTTGGGTGACTTTAATAAGTCTATTTTTAACCTGTGTTTTTATATTTTACACTTTATAATTTACAAAAGGGTAATAGTCTTTTACTTCCATTTGACTTTATTTTTTGGTGTTTCATTATCATGAATAAAAAGCTCATAAACAAGCATTAAACATGGTATTTATATACTTTTACTTGGACAGATATGTGATCTTTTAATAACCATAATTTTGCATTACACTTTTTAAGCTTAATTCAAGATTGTTAAATACTTATGATATCCATTTATAACTTTATATTACCATCCAAAAACATGTGTATAAGGTCATAAAACTATAACTTTCAAGTAACAATCCATGTTTAAAGTTAAACATATCCTAATGGTGATTCTCACTACATAAACATCACATTATGCACTATCTTCATTATAAATGAAAAGTTAGGGCTTAATATAACTTAATGATATGATGTAGGATGTGGACACTTAATATGCTAAAACCCGACTTAGGACCAAGATAAAGCTTGGCACAATAAAAAACCATAGCTTTCCAGATAAAACACTAGCTTCACTTTTCTTGATTACTACTTGAAAAAGGTAATCCAATGCTTGGAAACACCTTAGAATATCTTAAGATGGATATGTATAGATGTGTATAGGTTGTATAAAATTTTGTATGGATTTGGTTGGAGGCTTGGTTTGAGCCGTGAGCTATAAGGAGCAAAAAGAAGAGTTCGTTTGATTTTCTAGTTAAGTGTTATGCATGTATGAGTTCCTATACCTAATATGTATGCATATATAGCAAGTTCTTGGTCAAAAAAGATTGCAATAGTGTTCAACAACATGAGGAGGGTCTTAAGGAAGGATGTTGGTCAAAGGAACAAAGAATGGCTAGGTTTAAATGCAAGATGGATGTACAAAGACCAAGAGGTGCATTTTGTGTGCTCTTTGTCTCCTTTATGTTGTTATATTTCATGGGTTAGGGGGGGTAAGGGTTTTTAGATGATTTTGATTATTTCCTAAATATCTAGTATCATTTTTTTTTACAAGTTACAAGTTGTAGCTTTTAAATAAAAAGGTGTTTACTTGAAAGCATTTGTGAAATGTTTTAATTTCCAATGTACAAAGTGTAAGATAATATTATCTTGAGTAGAATTAATAAAACTTTGAGTGTTGGGTACGATCGTGGGTATTTGTTGAAGCCTAGAAATATTTTTGTGGTTCCGGGTATACTTAAACGTACTTTATCGCGAAACGAATATAATTTACGTAACCGATAAAGATAAATTAACAATGACAATAATTATTCTCAAAATAATTATTCAATACTTGATTGATGTAAACGCTTAATTGATTGATGCCCGTTTACATTAAACGCCAATTTTTAGCTTACGCGATTTTTACTTAATACATGAAATTACAAGCAAATGCGTACGACGCTAAAAATAAATAGTAGATTTATCGACGTCGTCAATGAATTGAAAACACAGGGTGTTATAGACTTCCCCCATTAAACGAGCCTTGTCCTCAAGGCTCACGATGCAGCACTTGACGACGGTGTGGTCTTGGTGAAGAGGTGTGGATATTTCTTCTTGAATTGGTCTTCACGTTCCCACGTGAACTCAGGACCTCTCTTGGAGTTCCATCGAACTTTTGATAATGATCCGACTTCGCTTTAACCATTTTATCTTCAGGCCTACTATTTCTAATGGCTTCCTCAACAAACTGAGCTTGTCATAAAGATGTAAGTCCATCAACGTAATGGCTAAATGGTTGTCGGCATAACACTTTTTTAGTTGGACACATGGAATGTATTATGAACTCTGCTCAGCTCTTCAGGAGCTCGAGCTTGTAAGCTACACTCTCCGGACCTTTTCTAACCACCTTGGAAAGTCCAACTACCTAGGGTTTAACTTCCCGTTTTCAAAACGTACGCCCCTTTCCAAGGTAAACTTTAAGCATTAACTTTATCCCGCTTGGACATTCCATTGGTTTACGCTTCAAGTCAGAGTAACTCTTCTGTCGATCACGAGCAGCTTGCATCCTTTGCTTGATCTGGATGATTTTCTCAGTGGTCTCTTGAATTAGTTCTAGACCGAGTATTTAAACTTGTCCAACTTCAGTCCAACAAACAGGTGAACAACACTTCCGACCATAAAGTGCTTCGAATGGTGCGGCCTTGATGCTAGAGTGATAGCTATTGTTGTATGAGAACTCGACTAATGGCAAATGGTTAACCCAACCCTTTCCAAAGTCGATCGCACAAGCACGCAGCATATCCTCGAGAGTTTGAATGGTCTTCTTGCTTTTTCCCGTCTGTTTGTGGATGGTACGCAGTACTCATATCCAAATTAGTACCCAAAGCATTCTGAAGTGACCTCCAGAAATTTGATGCGAATCTCGGGTCGCGATCACAAATGATTGAGACAGGTATTCCATGTCTCGTGACTACTTCCTTCAGGTAACAAATTTGCACGTTTATCCCAAATGATCAGTCTCTCTCCTCGGTGTGAAGATCACTAGACTTGTGAGTCAGTTAACAATTCACCAAATGGCGTCGTAGCCTTGCGACGGACTTAGGAAGCTTAGTAACAAAATCCATGTGATGTTGTCCCACTTCATTTAGGTATCAGGTTGTACCACAATCCGATGGCCTTTGATGTTCGGCCTGACTTAGCACAGGTCCAATCACTTGCTAAACATAAGTGGCTTGTCAGCTTTCATGTTGGGCACCAATAGGCCTTTTTCATGTCTTGGTACATTTTGTCGGAACCCGGGATGAATGAGTAATTTTGATTTGTGGGATTCGTTCATATTCACAGTCCGAAATGCCATAACAAGGTAACCAGCTCCTGACCATGCGCACAGGGTTCCATTCGCCGTGGTTCCAACTTTTGTTCTCTAATCGCTTCTGGAAATTTGGCGTTTTCAATTAACATTCCCCCAACGTCTTCACTCTTAATGTTCTCTAGTTTTCACGCTTCAATCTAAGCATTTAAGATCTGTTTGGGAAGATCCAAGCTAATAGTCATGACTAAGGCTCGAACTCTTAACGGTGGTTCTCGTTCTTTCCTGCTCAAAGCATCAGCAACGACATTTGCTTTCCTCGGGTAATAACGAATATCGTAATCATAATCACTTAGCAACTCTAAACATCGGCGTTACCTCATGTTCAACTCTTTTTGATATAAAATGTGTTGCAAACTATTGTGATCGGTGAACACTGTACACTTAGTTCCATATAAATAATGTCTCCAGATCTTGAGAGTGAACACCACTGCCCAAGTCTAAATCAAGAGTTGTATACGTTCTTCTCATGAATCTTCAGTGGCGTGATGCTATAAAGTAAATCACTTTTTTCTCTTTGCATCAATACAGCGCCAAACCCTTCTTTGAAGCGTCGCTGTATAACGATGAAATCTTCGCTTTTCCCTTTCAGGTAATGCAAGGATTTGGTGCACTGCATAACTTTTGCTTCAACAGTTGAAAGCTGTTCTTGTTTAGCGCCCCCACTCAATACTTAACTTTCGGGGTGAGCTTGGTTATTGGTTTGGCGATCTTTGTAAACCTTCAATGAATTTCGGTAATTACCCAGCAAGACCTAAAATTGACGATCTCGTTGGTGACTTAGGAGATGTCACAATCTTTATTGGATTAATCTGGACTGGATCCACATGAATTCCTTCACACTATCGATCACGTGACCGAGGAACTGTACTTTAGGAATCCATAATTCACATTGGAAAACTTGGCTTTCAATCCTCTTCTTAAGCAATTCTTAAGATTTGCTTAAGGTGTTATTTATGTTCTTTCTTGTTCTTTCGAAATATATTAGTTTATCATCATTAAGACAATCACGAATTTATCTAGATATGGTTGCTATCCGATTCATAAGGTCCATGAATATGGCAGGTGCGTTTGTCAAACCAAATGGCATAACTTGAAATTCGTAATGGCCATAACGAGTTCTGAAGGCAGTCTTGGAATGTTTCTTTCGAACCCTCAATTGGTGATAACTGACTTAGGTTTAATTTTCGAGTAGACACTCGACCCTTGAAGCTGATCAAATAAATCATCAATTCTGGGGAGTGGATAACGGTTCTTCACTGTCAGTTTGTTTAATTCCTGATAGTCAATTGCACATCCGGAATGATCCATCCTTCTTTTTGACAAACAAGACTGGAGCTCCCCAAGGTGAGGAACTGGGTCTTATAAAGCCTTTGTCGGATAGCTCTTTCAGTTGCTCAGATAACTCTTTCATTTCGGAAGGCGCCAATCGATAAGGTGCCTGTGCGCCCCTTTATTTTATACCTTTCATAAAATGTATCAATATATATATATGAATTATATATCTTGATGACTTATACAAGTTTGTTGAGTGTTTATACAAGTGACAAAACTATAGTGATGGTCATTTTGACTCTAAAAATTGATCCTAAGAAACGAGCCAAACACTCCTTTATTTTTATAGAATTTTACTCATTGATTTGAAAAATATATATGTATGTTTGGATGATTAATACTTGATTATTTTTATCATGTTTTGGCATTAATCAACAATGTGTAAGTTTAAAAATGCATATATGCAAAAATTCGGCTATATGTTCATGAGCATACATGTTCTTAATTTTTTTTGACTCAATAAGTGTTTTGATTCAATTCTATCAAGGTTGTAGTGTTCCTATGACTACGGGTATCATTGTAGTTATGGAAATCCTAGACCAAACTAAGAATTATGAAAATAATTAAAAACACCCAATTTTGATTAGAAACAAAATTGGATGAAATCAAACAAAAGATGGTTGAAAAACTTACAATGGATGTTGTTGATAGACTTGTTAGTAATTGCCCCTTGCGAATTTTGGTTGATTTGGTGATTTGAGGTTTGATTTTGAAGGTTTTGGTGATGGGGTTTTCGTTTACAGCAGGTGGGAGAAAGAGGGAAGAAAAAAATGATGTTTGGTATATAATTTCGACTGTAAGGGGGTGTTTGTTTTCACAGATAGGCGGTCCCCTTAATTTTAAGGGGGCCGCCACATGAAAAAAAAATTCTTCGAATTTTGGCCAGTTTTTGTGAGAATGAATATTGACAATTTTTAATTAACCCATTGTTTAATTAAAACGTTTCTTTGACTATTTCGGACGAGATAATCAAGATGTCAATACATAAGACGATTTAGTGACTAGACTTCTTGCGAACATGATGAGTTAATTTCTTCGAACGAAAAAATTAATTGATATGTTTTGAAATGGAAAAAGTCGATATTGTGGAAGATGAGATATAGGAATGGAGTTGAGACTTCAACAAGGTGATTTTGATAGAGGTAGTTGAGGCGAGCGTCGAGGTGGAAGGGAGTTTGTTTCATCCATAGTGGTTTAAAACTTTTCCGATGCAAAACTAATCCTACTACTATGTTAATTATTATCCACTAACTCACTTTTCTTTGTCTACGTGAGTTCGTAGCCATAGAAGATTTCCATTTCATAGTGGTTGATAGATAATCCATGTGAAATAATAGTTCCTAATGAACAAATTCTTTTAAGACTAGAAAGCCAACAAATGGCATTTCTAGTGACTACCATATTTCCTAACTATCACTAATACTCAGTATATCATATACCAATCTATAATTTATGTAATTAGAGAGTGAGACGTACTTTAGCCTTCAAGAGAAATCATTTTAAAATCTTCAAGGTAGCAAGCTTTAAGGATGAGGATTTATAGAAATCCTATATGAGTTCTTCAATTTATTTGACGAAAGCCAAATGATGCTTGTAGATGATTAACCTCGAAAGATACGATCATTTAGCCATTTGGTCCCCATTGTTTCATGGGACCGAAGTTATTGTTTTCGAACATGTTTTTCACTTGATTCGAACACATGCACGGTGAACATCTTCCACATTGAGTAAACCTTGGTTGGTGTGGATAATTCCACATTGTGTGATTAGTGTTAGAGTAATTTGGTCTACCTTGGTCTCTCGGTTCCCTCCTAGGTTAGGTGTTTTGGTACGAGGATGAAAAATTTTCTTTTATTTCGGATGAGGTGTTTTAGACCTCATTGTGCGGTTTAGTAAATCGATACTCTGGGTTTTAAGGAGGGTTTGTAAAAAACGTTTTACCTCATCACACTTGCAATAGGAATTGTTGGTATTGTTTTTAAGTATAAATTTTGGTATTTGAGTTTGGTTTGATCTATCTATTTTTCTTTCGACATTGACTTCTTGGGCTTTTAACAAACTTTACTTGTTTTGGTTTCGCTATAGGTGACCCTTTGGTAAAATTTATAACCTAACCGGATTTATCTCCGAATTTTTTTTGAGAATTTATTATTTTCTTTATGTGAGTTTACTCTATTGTAAACCCCAAATTGGGGTTGAGAGGAATCAATGAGTCCGGGAATTATTTCATGGTCCTATTGGTTAGCGTTACTTCATAGATCAATAGCACAATATATAAGAACGACCTCTAAAAGAGTCGTTTAAAATATGATACATTGGATTTATTGAAATTGTTTAATACAAAGCGCAACGGCTTAAATTGTTCAACATTTGATAACAAAGGTTTTAGATCATAACAAAAATCCTAAGATGTAATGACTCCAAATCTTTAATGCATGACTCCCCAAAAGAGTATCCCAATGTATCCATAGCACCTCGTGTCTCATTGACCTGAGAAAACATGCTTTAAACGTCAACATAAAGTTGGTGAATTCATAGGTTTATGTAAATATAATGTAGGACCGCAAGATTTCCAAGTGTATGATAATGCAACAGATGCAAACATCACAAAGTGTAATTACGTTTTACTAAGCTCATAACACTGATGCTCGACATGTGTGAATGCAATAAATTTGCAAACATTGCCCGTGAATGATGTTCTAACCCACAACATCCAAATCTGACATGGTATACATCCGTTGGTTCACTCTGTAACACCCCCAAATTGGGTCGCAGCGGAATAAGGGTCCGGGGCGTGTTACTTCATAGATCAATAACACAAGGTATATATAGAACGACCAAAAAGTCGTTTTAAAACTGATACATTGGATTTAACAAATATTTGATACAAATAGCCCGAAGCTTTAACTTGTTCCTGATTATTATTACAAAGATACTGGTTCACAACACATGAGTTTCCCAAAACATAATACAACCATATCTTTAGCATGACTTCCCAAAACAAAATCACCAATGTATCTTTGGCACCTTATGCTTACTGATCTCCTGAAAAACATTGCTTTAAAACGTCAACAATAATGTTGGTGAATTCATAGGTTTGATAAATCATAATATGCAGGACCGCAAGACTTTTCCCGTGATAATGCAACACATGCAGACATCACAAAACCAGATTACATTTTCCTAAGCTCATGACACTGAAGCTCGACGATCTTTCTTGCAATAATAATATATATTGCAATTTCTGCCCGATTAGATGTTCAACCCCAAAAACATCCCAAATTCGTAATTGCTATACGTTGTTCCGGTGATAGCTAGTCACCGAACGGGGAGGGTCAGTTATCCCCAAATAGATCTTTCATAACATTGGCTTCACATAATGTAATTAACAATCAAATCTTGCTATTGACAGTCATGATAATGGGCTCAATTGGGTTATCGCTACTTAGGCAACATGTTAATTCAATATTAAAATATCCACTTCGAGTCCAATTTATACACATAAGCTTGGTTTCACCCATAGTTTATAAAATCATGAAATCGTAAAAAGTGTGGGCTATGAACTACCTTGAGTTCTGATATCCAATATCACCGGTAACTCGTCTCGAAATCGCAGATGCTACCTATTTAATTATGGTCGTATAAGTACTAATTACATTTATGTTACTCCTACCATGCATAGTTTCTTATATTGCTAATCTCATCTAAATGTTTGAGTGAAAACATGTTTATAAAAATTAAAATGTTTATAAACATACTTTTGGTAAAATCGTCATAACTTTCACGTTTCTAATCCGTTTCTTGCGTTTCTTATGCCCATCTTTTCGTATTAAGACGGGTTATCGATATTTGACATTTTTATAATTTTGGTCCCCTGATGAACAGTAACTTTTACTGTTCACACCAGACATGAGTTTTATTTAAATCGTATTTGTTGTCGTAAAACCCGTAAATGTCGTATTTTATTCGTTATAGCTCCGTTTTTAACGATTCTTTCGAGCACGATCTCGTAATTGAAAGTTCTATCATTTTATGAGGTTTACAAAAATATAACTTTCTGTCATGAATAGTAACTTTTATAAAAATAGTTTTATAAAAGTATTAATTGTCGTAAACTTGCGAAATTCATAACTCGTTCGTTATTAATTGAAAAATTACGATTCTTATCATTTTGGAATCCCAAAAATATGTATTATTTGTTAAAAATATCAAACTTGCTGTTTGATATAAATTTTATAAAAATTATTTTATAAACTCCGTTTAATTAACGTATAACTCGTTTTTAACGTAACTTTTTCGTTATTAATCCGTTTGACAAGTTTCTTACCTTTTCGGAATCGTCGTGAAATGTATTATCTTATAAAAACATAAAATAAGTATGTCTTATACACGAATTTGGACAGAATGTTGGCATGTCCTTCATGAGTCCAAAATTAAGTCTTGTCTCCTTGTTTTCACCTTATGACTTTTACCACTAATCTTATATTTTATATTTATCATATATATTACATGTATATTATGTCCATAGTCCATTTATTGTCCCTTTGTCCAAATATTACAAGTCTTCCATAATATTTAATAAACTATAATTTTCATAATAACCATAAATCACTAGTTTTTATATATAATCATTTTACATAAAAACCATATGTGTCCATGTTTTCTCATCTTGTAGTAACCTCATTCTAGTGATCATATAATATTATCATAAGTCCATAATCAATATTAACTTGTCATATATATTTCTTTAACTTAAAACATATTAAGAAATCATAAAAACCCTAATTAACCCATGATCATGTTTACACCAAAACAACATGATACAATATTTTATCATCATTTTTAACATGATATATGTAATAACACAACATGTATAAAAGTCTACAAGATGATCATTACAAGTGAAAACTTCATTTACAAGTTAAAATCTTAAATGGTGATTCAACTAAAATAGAACTAATCATATGCATAACAATGAAAATTATAAGAATGTAAAGGGTTCTAGTAGACCTTATAGGGTATGAAGATGATGATAAACAAATGCTAAACCCTTGTTTAGCCTTAGAATCCAAGCTTGCACTTAAGAAATCCCTTGTTTTCTTAATAAAAACCCTAGCTTCCTTTTCTTGATTATTACTTGTAAATGGTGATTCAATGGTTGGAAACACCTTAGAATGTCTTAGGATAGATGTGTATAGAAGGGTATAGGTTGTATAAAAATTAGTAAGGATTGAGTTGGATCTTTGTTTCTTGCCGTGAGCTTAAGGAGAGAAAGAGAGGGATTTTGTGAAAATTTTACTAAGTGTTTTGTTCTCTATGTGTTACTATCTAGTTACTTGCACTTATATGCATTCAAATGGTCAATAGCTAGTAAAAACATTCAACCAACATCAAGAGGATTTCAAGGATTCAAGCTTTTGTGTTTTTAGTCAAGGTAACAAAAAGGCTAGGTATTAATGGCATAGATGAAGTACATTTGACCAAGTGTAAGTAAAAATTTCATTTTCTTATCTTGTATATGTATGTATGCCGTGTGATTAGGGGGGGGATACCTTCTAGATGAATTTTTGCTAGTTAACAATATATATGAAGTCATATTTAAAAGTTACAACTTATAACTTTTATTTAAGAGTTGCCAACTTGCATGAATTTGTGCATTGATTTACTTCCTAGTATACAAAGTGTAAGTAACCTTTATTTAGCTAAATTTTAAATAATCTTTAGCTATTGGGTACAATCGAGGGTATTTGTTGAAGCGTTAATAAATTAACGTGCTTCCGGTTACGCTTAAACGTACATTTATCGATAAACGTATTTAACTTACGTAACCAATAAAATAAATGAACGACGACCATAATTATCATTAAAATAATTATATAACACATGATTGATGTAAACGTTCGATGGTTTAATGCCCGTTTACATTAAATGATAATATTTGGCGTACTCGATTTAACTTAACGATTACGATTTCAAGCGAACGCGTACAATACAAAAGGTACATTGTGGATTTATCGATGTCGTCAATGACTTGAAAACACAGGGTGTTATACTTGTGATTTCGAGAAGATAAGCATTGTGCGAGCAACCTCTACAAGTGTACAATTGCGTCTTTCAACTACACCGTTTTGTTGAGGCGTTCTTGCAATTGAGAATTGTTGCATAATGCCTAACTTTTCATAATGAGCCGACAGTATTGCATTTTTGAATTTTGTTCCATTGCCAGTTCGAACTTTCTAGATTTGCATCTTGAAATTCAACTAAGCTTGATCAATGAACTTCTTGATCATGTCAGGAGCCTCATCTTTTGTTCAAAGAAAATACACCCACGTATAGCAAGAGTAATCGTTGACAATCACCAAGATATACCTCTTTCCATTGATACTCTCCACCCT